>ML792706.1:111332-124216 GCA_009831015.1 Picea engelmannii | reverse complement strand
CTTCATCATGGCCATCTTTTGAACAATGTTTGCATGTAAATTTTTCTCCCTCTTTCTTAACAACAACATTCTTTTTTCCATTTCCCTTGAACTTCCTCTTTCCTTTGTCTCCATGACTGAAAGGCTTCTTGTTACCCTCATGAATTTCATTCCTTGCTTTGGCTTCCAAATGAGTTGCCTGAACACAAACTTCATCTAGATTTGAAGGGTTAAACATGAGTATTGTATGTCTCAAGTAACTATGTAAAGCTCCATTGTATTTGAGTAAAGTTTCTTGAGAAGACAAATCTACTCCCAAAACCAAAGCTCTTCTCCTAAATTATTGAGTAAATATTTGCACATTTTTCCCTTTAGCTTGTCTAAAATTTTGCCAATCCATAATACCTTTTTGCATATATGCCAATGGGTAAAATTGATTTTTAATTGCAACAATAAAATCATTCCAAGAGGTTAAAATTTTACCATGTTTCTTCATGTCCTCTTGAGTCTTGGCTTCCCACCAAATGAGTGTTTCACTATCCAATCTTAAAGAAGCAAGCTGAATCTTAGTTTCATCATCTTGAATTTTTTGTATCCTACAAACACCTCAATCTGACGAATCCAGTTATCTAATATCTCAACATTTACCTCTCCATTGTACATTGACAATTCAAATTTAATATCAAGCTTTAACAAAGAAATTTGTGAATGAATTTTACCATGTCCCTTTGGAGAATTTGGAAGAGGTTGTGAATTGGTAGAAGAAAAAGGGCTTTAGAACGTCCAAAAACCCCTAGATGGGCTTTTTCGGCACCTGATTTGGCCAAAAATTGAAGAAGATAGGCTTCCCGGAAGTTCCCCTTCAAATTTGTTGTCTTTGGATCGCCAAAATGCACCTCTATTTGTCCAACCTAGCCTCTGCATTATTTTACGTGCTTAAAGCTAGCACCAGGCACATAACCGCAAAACCGCATGCAACTGTAGAATAGTTAGGGAACCTAGCCCCTAACCGCCAAACCGTTGGGCGTATGGCCATGTGACCACACATGAAAAGGGCTAAGTTTTAAACTCAAATTCATATGGTTAAGCACCATGTGTCCATGCATGCAGTATTTTAAATTTCTTGAAACACATGCACGCATGGTGGTGGTCATATGGAATCCACATGTGACTGGGGGCCGGGGCTTAGCCCCGGACCGGACCGCACCCAAAACATAATATAATGATAATTCAAATACATTCGAAACCATATAGTTGTAAGAACTACATGGGTGGTGCACCAGTTGGGCAGCCCTTCCCAAAGCTCTACCCCTTCCTGGAGGTCACGAGGTCAAGTCCTGCAGACTCCACAAATTTTAACCATTGACCAGGTGACACGTGGCAACCCTCGATTGGGCCACGTGTCACCAACCCGTTTGCCACAAATATGCCATGTGTCAGATGCTAATTCATCCACATGACTGCCAAATCAACACCTGCCATGTGTCATACGGCCCTGCCAACTGAACATCTGCCATGTGTCATACGGCCCTGCCATGTCAGCAACTGTACGGACTGTACAATCAACAATTTTATTTTTGCCTGTTTGACAATTTGAATAGAACGCGATATCTCACTCATCCGATGTCCGTTTAAACCCATTCGAGTTGCATTGGGTTCGTGACGATGAGGCCTACACACTCATTCAATTTGAAGTGATTCCGAGCACTTTGAATTTTGAGAAAAATTTGGTCCCCTGGATCACATAAGGAGGGATTTCTAATGGAAAAGGATAAGGTTAATGAAGGTTGAATAGGATAAGAATTGTCTAAGGAATTCTACTTTAGTTCATGCCTGAGGGATTCATTTTGGTTCATCAAGTCATTGTGGATCTTATTCATGCAAGTTTAGAGAAAGTGTGTGTGTTGGAGAAAAGGGCCACTAAAAGGGGACCTTGCAACATCGAGGATTTTGGTTGTATCTTCCACTTTTACTTAATATAATGCAGTGGCATGTTTCTTTCCCATAAAACTATTCTCGTTTTATGTATGATTCCTTGATCACATACATAAGTTTTCATTGAGTATACTATTGTTGATTTCACTTTGGTTGGCTTGTGTTCCCTTGCAGATCCAATATCATAGTAGCACCGGAGTAGAGAGAGATCAACAAAGATACAAGGAAGAGATATTTAAACAATATGTCGCTCATCTCTTGTTTGATAGTAAATTCAATGATTAGAGCCTAGGGAAAGCATCATGTCCTGTATTGTTTTGTTCTAGATATAGGTGGATCTAGGGAGATCATTTTACATCCACATTTACCGATTAATCCAATAACAAAATTGGTGACCTGTTGGCAGCCCCACATATTTTTAACTTTTTATATCAATTAAATGATCTATATAGCTGCCTAACTGGGGTCGTCTATTTTATTTACTCTTCATGAGCAATTTTCGAAATGACAGTTGTAAGTTGTCGCTTTTCCCTATTGTTTTTGTTTATGCTTCATCATGACCGAAAGCATGAAAATGAAGCATGAAAACTTATGGTTGTTATCATTCTATCCGAAAATTTACGAAAGGAAAAATGTCTCTACAGTTTATTAATGAAGCTTTGTTCCTTGCCATGAAGAAGTATTCTCTTTATTTCGATTCCTTGAACACCAAGCATGCTTAGGGATTGATAGTTATATCAACAAAGGAACTTTTTGATTTGAGCATTGGCATGGTTTTTGGTTGTTGTTTGATTCTTGGTTATATGTTTCTTCATTACTAGGCTTTTGATTTTCGATTTTCAACCTCTCGAACCATATGATCCAACCCACTATGTCTCACACTCATTTCCTTTTTAATGCTATGGTCATGTCTTGTACTTTATGAAAGGTGGCAATACGACTTGTAGTCAACCATCATTTCCAAGACTGGTCTTGGGCTTTACAAACCCTCTTCGTGTTCATTTCAATTAACGCCCATCTTATCATTATGAGTCTTCTACTCATACGCTGTTCACTATTGGTGTTTCTCTGGCTCGGGGCATGGCTTTGGTCTGTTCTCACAAACCCTCCCTGCGCGTTGTGTTTGATTGATTACCCTTTCATCCAATATGGCTCCTGTTTTTAGAGTCAAACCTAATGGCATTCAAGCTCTGCTCTTATATGATGATGCCAGAGAGGATCTTGAGAGAAATGGTTGGCTTGTTTTCCTTAGAAAATTCTAGGGTTTCAATTCACAAACTTCCCAAGAATTCGCTTTCTCCTTTGATGGGTGTAGAGCTAAGGTGGGTGATGTCCAACTAGAGGTTACAGAGGATTTCTTGAGTCAAGCTACAGGACTCCCTGCAAGTGGTCAAAGGTGGTTCAAAAATGCAAAGGTGGAAGAAGTTCCTTGGAGTCTTCTATTTACATCTCGGAAGATAAAATGATGTGACAAAGGTATGCCCATCTCTTTACTGAAAGTTCGCTAGCATGGTCTACTTGCTGTGTTAAAATAGTTTTTCACCTGTGAAGGACGTTTTGGTATTATGTTTCTTTATCATTTGCGTTTGCTCATGATTTTTATGGGGTTTCCTTTGAACATGTCGTATTATTTGTTGAGGAGCCTTTATAAAATGGGCAAAAGGTATAGAAAGAAATGATCAGACTTGAGCCTCTTCCATCACGGCTTAATACAAATTTTACTTGCGCATCAATTAGAGTTGCAGAATGACAGTTGGTATTCATTCATAATAAGAAACAATTATGGTAACCCTAATATGGATCAGGTCAACAAACTCGTGGTTGAAGAGACCCTTGTCTACCCTACAATGCCCCTCTCACCTACCCAGGCCTGTGTCTCAACCTCCTACAACAAACCCTTACTTGATACAAAGGTTATTGAGCAGACCCATGGGAAAGCTATACATCTTAATGACTCTATTAAAAATTTAAAGAAATCTACAAGAAAGATATCTGAAAGCAATGTTGATATAAATTTTAAGAACAAGAGAGACGGGAGGCTAATTTCGAGGAGGCTTCGTAACAAGTCGAACCCTCATGTGAGCTCGATCAACGTGATCGAGGTCCATGAGAGTTCAGACTCTGAAATCTATAGGTTCCTCACTGAAGAAGACCGTCTTTCATTCGAGCCACACCTTGATCGACCCTACAACTTTGTGGACAATTTACCTCCTTGTCTGAAACATAATACAAAGTTTCCTGGTATTAAATTGGGTAATGAATCTACTGTCTGTGTAGAAGATGCTCTAGTTCAAAATCATGTTTGTTCCCAAGAGACCATCGCTCAGTCGAAGTGTGAATTTTTTCATTTCTGGATCGATAAATACTACACTGATGTACCCATCCTACAGTCATAGGTTAAGGCTCTCACTGATCAGATTGAGGCCTTAAGTAATAAAAATGATAGGCTCAAGTCTATCATTCAAGGAAAAGAAAAATGTATGAAGACTACAGGCAATGCAATATTTAAAAATGTTGAGGCTGCAATAGCTATAGTAAATTCCAAGATTGTATAATACGATTTGATCTTACAGTTGGAGGTATGATCCTTTTATCTTAAAATAGGTTTATTTGTTAAAACTAGATTGCTTTTTTTTTTTAATAAATTGGATTTCATTTACTAAAATAACTAGCTACATAATCGCAAGATTTTGTAGCCAGTTATGTTAATTCGAAATTTGCAAATTAATGGTGAATGTGTATCTAAATCTTTCTATTTTTCCTTTTACTTTCAGGATATTCAGGAGTTCATGGTTACCAATTGATCTGAGGCATCTTTGGGACTTGCTAGTCATATCTTTGATACATTTTGTATGAACAGAAATAAACTTTTGTTAGCTTTAGAGGATTTAGTATGATCTGGGTGGTTGTATCCCCCTTTTATTTTTGTAATCAATATCTGATCTCAGAAGAGGAAACAATTACCTTTCTGAAGACTTTATAAACCCATTATTTTTTGCAATCTGGACATCTTGGCCTGGGGTAGTTGTGAACAAGCTTATACTCGAATTTGGACATAACATATATTTACATTTCTGCCTTAGTTGTTTGTAAATGTTGTTTTTGTCTATAATTTGTTTATCTTGATAATTTGATGACTGTTGATAGCTTTCGTCTTCGCAGATTATTATGTCTTCAAGATAGTTTTTCTCTCACAGTTCATGATTTTATGCTTCATTTATATGAAAATAGTGAATGATCATTCAATTCATATTATAAGGTTTACCTTAAACATGTTGATTGATTAAATGAAAGCTGTAACTGTCGGATTTATCTTATGCATTATTACTTGCAGTCTATTATATAACGGTTATTATTTTGTGTCCTATCGTTTTATCAATTAAATACACCAGTCAATGTACATTTTGGCATTTATTCCAAACAGTGTGAAGATGCACAATAGATTTATCTCATGGATGGAATGATGTACGATTTATACAAATAGTTGGATGCATACTCTTCAAGTGATTAATAGGTTCATATTTTCCTTTTATTTTCTTATTTATTATAGAAATTCTTATATGTAGTATAATTTTCACTGTCTACATTTTTTTGTTTGAATAGTAGTTTGATATTTGATCTTATAGATGCATATAGATTAAAAACAAACCAAAAGAAATAGTACTTTTTGATTTCTTTATTTATTTTCATCAAAAGAACCATTTCTACATTTGATTTTTTATGAGTTCAGATTAAAACTCATAATCTGTATATCTTGTATATATAAATTAGATAAACAGACCTATTATTTAAATATTATTTAAATAAGTTATATAGATATATATGTACATATATATATTAGCAATTAGTAATTAGTAATTAGTGAGTTATTTTGTTTCTTTGTTTCATTTATTTGTTTCTTTTAGGATTTTAGATTGGCCAACGGAGTCGTTAAACCCGTCAGAGTGAGTCAATCCAAATGGCTTGGGTTAATTAGACAACCCTGTACCGAACTCGCTCTTACAGTTGACAAGCGGTTATTTTCGTCTGTCAACAAATGGCACTAGAAGGAGGGCCTGAACACTATTGATGGCACATGGAGGTTGCAAGACTCATCCCCCACCTACCCTCTCACCTATAGTAACAAGAATTCGTTCTGACGACAACATTGTCTCTCAAACAACAACCACATCAAACGACAATCCATGGATTACCGTTGAACCAATAACACCAAACCCCTCAGGGGTCGACGTACAAGAAATTGTTCGTCAATCCCTCCTAAGGACACACGGTGCTTTGGCCGGTATCAGAAAACCAGGTCGGCCATTGAATCAACCATTAGACTTCTCTAATATTAGGGAGCAACTTGAAGAAATTGGTCTTACACTAAACACTACAGATCCAGATCATATCCTCACTCTTACAACGGGAGGATCTGGTATTCCACCATCACCACCCCCTTCATCTCCTTCTTCTTCAGGAGAAGGGTCATCTGACGAAGGCAGTTCTTCATCTCAGCCTTCGACACCACCCACACCCATGGTAAATATGAACAATCTGGCTAGGCCTTGGCTCGATCAAGATGCAGTGGCCATACCTGGGCCCCAACATCCTTTGCCTAAACATATGGAGAAATTTCTCTCTAAATTTGACCCAGATTCCAAGAAGATCGTTGAAGATCATATTAAACAATTCATGCTAGCCATTAGGTTCCATAGTGTTGAACACAAAGATGTAGTATGTAGACTTTTTCCATATACATTTGAGGGTAATGCCTCTACCTGCTACTTTGACCAACAACCCCACACCATTGTATCTTGGGATAGATTCGAATCTTGTTTCCTTGAGAAATTCGAAGACGACAAATCTCCTGAAGTCTTAGTCATGGAACTCTCTAGTTTAAAGATGAACCCCAAGGAAAAAATAAACGACTTTAATCAAAGGTTTCTAACATTAAAGAATCGAATCCCCACGGATTCAATGCCTACTGAAAACATTATCTTCGCATACTACACGAAATCCCTACACCAAAACATAGCAATTTGGGTAAAAATGTCTAAGAAAGAAACATTGTTAGAATCCTTCGAGGAGGAAAGTCGAATTGAGAAAGATATTCTTAGCCTAAAGGACAATATCTGTAATGAGGCAGAGACTACTTCATCCTCCAAGAAGAAAATCAAAATTCTTCCTAGACCTCCCCAAACCAAAACTCAATTAGATGGTTCTGATCTTGAAAGTTTACACAAGGTCATTCAGAAGTTGTCAAATTAGGTTATAGATTTGAGAAGATCAGCTGAAGAAGCTTCTTCAAGAAAAGGGCCTTACAAACCCCCTTTCAGAAAGCCTTTTCCCACAAACTAGCCTAACTCAAATTCTGAAGGCCTAAATCTAGAAAGCTTACAATTTGCTATCCAGACAATTCTGGAGGCACATGATAACTTAGTTCCTCCTGAGATTCCTGATGATGTGGCTAAACAAGAAATAGTGGAAGAGGACGAAACCTCTCCCAACGTTTTTGGGCATTTTTCGGATAGCATCTTTCAAGCTAATTTCGAAATAGTGCATCCTTACAATACCAGAAGTAAAACAATGAATAAATCCTCTTCTGAAATTATAACTAATGCACCTCAAAAATAGTCTAACCCAATTGAAACTAAATAGAATTCAACAACTCCAAGTTTAGAGTATGATTTGATTGAGGATCTCAAAAAACTTAGAGATAATATTTCTGTTTATGAATTATTGAAATTTCCATTTCTTCTGCAAAAGATGCTGCAGAATATTGCAGAGAACAACAAAAACAACAATCCGAACAACAACAAATTTGCAGAAAATAGCCCCAAAACACATCAAAAGGTCTTCATTAAAATGACACTAGAATCCTCTGATAAAAGAGACCTTTCTGTAAAAAGTGTAACAAATGTAGATAAACTAGTTCCAAGGGATGCGACTAAAAAATAACAAACTTTTGTTGTTAATACTCGCAGAAATGTTCTACCCTTTTTGTTGACTTTTGAAATTTTCAATAGGAATGTACATAATTGTATGGTAGATTCAGGTGCATCGTCAAATGTAATGCCTTGGTCTGTCTGCCAAAAAATCAATGCTGAAGTTCAACCTTCTAGTCTGAAAATTATTCAGCTTGATCGGACTAGTGTTAAAGTAATATGTGAATTAAAAAAATGTACTTATCAGATTATCATCTAATCCTAAATTCCATCAGATTATTGATATTATTTTCATTGTATCCCCGAAGTATATGGCTTATTTTTAAGTAGAGATTGGTCCGAACAACTACATGGTTATTTTGCGACAGACTGGTCTCACTTATGGTTGCCCGAGAATGGAAAGCCTAACAGAATCAAGGTCAACTGTGAGTGTTACCTTAAGTTTACAGTAACTGATTTAAATGATCCTAATGAACCATTCACTGCTTCCGCCAATTCACCTAAAATGCAGGGGATGAACACTTTTTTCGACAATTTCATGGATGAAACTTCTACCATTACTAACCTAGAACAACAGTCCAAAATTATGACATGCACATAGTCAACAACCCTCTCTCAGTGGTCACATACACCTAATGAAAATCAGATCTGGTCTCTTTACTTCAATGGATCTAAATATAAGGAAGGATTTGGTGTAGGATGTGTGCTCATTGATCCAGCTGGTAACAAAACTTTGATCGCTTGCCGGTTAGAATTTGAATGCACAAACAATACGGCTGAATACGAGGCACTTCTGCAAGGTATTAGAAAATCACTAGATTTGAGGATTCAAAATTTAATAGTCTTTGGTGATTCAGAAATTGTGGTTAGATAGGTAAAAAATTCTTTAGATAGGTAAAAACTTCTATTCACTGTTTATCTTCACACCTGAAAAGCTATCAAACTGAGGTATGGAATTTAATAAACAATTTTTTTGCGTTTAACATTAATTATATTCTGAGATTGAATAATTTTGAGGTTGATTTGTTAGCTAATGTCGCCTCTAAAATTTTTCCTACAGAAGGCCTTTCTCCGAATGCATTTTCCATCGAGTTGTTGTTCAAACCATCCGTCCTAGACAACATCACTAATTGGAGAGTTTTCAATGATGATCAACAGATCATCAGTTTTCTGCACATGGAAGATACTTTCCAAGGTGCAGTTATCGACGAAGGTACCCACGACGAAGACCTTCGCAATTTTACGGTAATACCAGACCCAATATCCCTGAAGTCAACATTAGATATGGTAAATTCTATCTCAAAATCTGTGGTAAGATTAGAAAGACTTTATGATTTGCACGATAAATTCAGAAAATCAGTGAATTGTAAAACAAATAGTTCTTCCTTGACACATGAAAAAGTAAATTTAGGAACTAAAGATAACCCATAGTGCATCAATTTGGGGATGGGATGTTCCGAGAAAGAAAAACCAACATTTATTAAGTTGTTTAGGGAATTTAAGGATGTCTTTGCTTGGACATACGATGACCTAAAAAACTTTGATCATAACATCATACAACACATTATTCCCATGAAACCCTAGACCCAACCTTTTCAACAGAAGTTAAGAAAGATGCAGCCAAAACTTGAACCAATAGTCAAGAAAGAACTAAACAAACTCTTGAATGCTAAAATAATTTTCCCGGTAAGACATACACAGTGGGTCTCTAATCTTGTCCCTATAAGGAAAAAGAGTGGTGAAATCTGACTATGTGTCAATTTCCAAAATTTAAACCAAGCATCTGATAAAGACAACTACCCTATTCCTCCCATGGAACAAATCCTCCAACAAGTATCCGGTTTTGAAAGATTATCGCTGCTGGATGGTTTTTCAGGGAATAACCAATTCCTTATGTCTCCCCCAGACTAGCTCAAGACCACTTTCCATACTCCATGGGGTACCTATGCTTATAGAAAAATGCCCTTTGGGCTTATAAATGCCGGTGCCACCTTTCAGAGAGCAATGGATATCGCTTTCTGCGGTCTAATCAATCAATCTGTAGTAGTCTATTTAGATGATGTCACTGTCTTCTCAAAGAATAAAGGAAATCATTTAGCTCATCTAAGATCTATTCTACAGCGATGTCATAAATACGACATCTCTTTAAATCCCAAAAAATCTATCTTTGCAGTAGATCAAGGCAAGCTATTGGGATTCATTGTATCCAATGAAGGGATGGTCATTGACCCTGAAAGGACTCAAGTCATATCAAAACTTCCCCCCCCCTCTTCCAAAAAGTCCATGCAATCTTTCTTAGGTCAGATTAATTTTGTTAGAAGGTTCGTCCCTAGTTTTTCAGAAATGGTTAGGCCATTACAGAACTTAATAAAAAAGGATGTACAGTACCATTGGGGACCTCTAGAATGTCAATCTTTTGACTCAATAAAAAATGCCATGGTAGAATATCCTTACCTAATGAGCCCTGACTTTTCATGAGATTTCACTCTCTACACATTTGCTTCTGATCAGTCTTATGCCACTATGCTAACCCAAAAGAATGTTGAAAACAACAAAGTTCCTATTGCCTTTATGAGCTCAGCCTTTAAGGGAGAAAAACTTACTTACCCAGTTGTAGATAAGCAGGCTTATACTGTTTTTAAAGTAGTAAAACACTTTCAATCTTATCTACTGAAATCTAGGATGAAAATCATTGTCCCTTACCCTGCTGTCAGGAATTTGTTAGTACAGAAAGAACTGGGTGAAAAAAGGGCAAACTGGGTCACATCCTTACAAGAATATGACCTTGAAATCACTCCAACAAAAATTGTTAGAGGCCAAGGTTTATGTAAATTGGTTGTTGATTCAGCTGTAGAACAGTAGAATAAAACTGATATGTTAATTCAAGATCAGCCCAATCAAAATCAAATCCGTTGTGTGTTGGATCATGTTGTCATTGATGCCAATGGTTTGATTATTTGGGAGATTGTTGGATCATATGTCATTCATGTAAATGGTTTGGTTTGATTGATGTCAAGTAATTAATTGATATGATGCCCTTGATGAGAATGATATATGTCCAAGTGGAAAGCAATCAATAAATTTGGATCATTGATATGATGCATTGATGAATATGGATCAATGAGTTGTCATTGATACATGATGCATAGTTGATATATATGATGCAGTGGTAAATTGATGGAAAGATGAATCATTATTATCTTATCATGGTTGATAAGGTGCACAAATGGATGAACTCCAAAGTGGTCCCCTTATGGTGAAATCCCTCACGGGAAGATGCTTTACGGATTGATTTATCCTAGAAGAATGGTTGGAGGACCCATGCTTGTATGTGGAATAATGATATGAAGATCAATGAAGCTGTTGGTGAAATTATCCTAGATGGATAGTGCTTGTCATGCCATTTCCGATGGTATGTGGAATGTCACATAACTCCTCACAGTTTGAGAGTTGTGGCCTTATGAAGTTGGAGGACCCCCATATGATGGCTTGAAGCCCCAAAAGGTCAAAGAAGTAAAAGTTCTTGAAAAGAAGAAATCATTATTTAAATAATAAAGTAAAGTGACAAAATCAAGATGGATTATTTAAATGATAAAGTAAAGTGACAAAATCAAGAAGGAATATTTAAATGATAAAGTATTGGAGAACCTTCTATTCATGGAAAGTGGTTAACCCTAAAATAAGGAAAATAGGTTAAGTGGCCTAGAAATGGGTTAAGTAACCTAAAAATGGGTTAAGTGACCTAGAAGATGAAAGTATAAATAAAAATATAGGATCTCTTGTAAAATGCACATTTGGTGAGAATACTTGTGGATCAATGGAGAGCTTCTTGTGAATAAATTTAGAGTATTGATGGAGAGCTTCTTGTGAGAGAATGTTATTGGTGTGGATATCTTGAGCATGATTGAAGATCTATTATGAGGAAGAGAGCGAGAGGAGGATCTCATGGATGCATCAAGTTTTGGCAATGTCGGAGATCTTGACAGCAAAAGTCTCGGATTCACAGAAAACCCTATTTTTTGATGCCGACGCGGGTTGCTTGTGTATAGGGTGCATGTACACGCGGGATGGATGTGTATAGTGTGAGTGTACATGTGGGATGACTGTGTACAGGGAGCATGGACTAAATAACTTCATGGAGATTTGTGTTTGAGCTGGTGCCAAGCTCTTGGATGATGAGGCAGGTTCCAGATCTACATTCTATGGCCTCAGCTCGATCACTAAGACACTGGTATGGTTCCATTATTGTCTTGATAGATGCTATTGTTTGATATGTTGTGAATGCTTAGGGAATTATTGCCATGGATTCTATGATGTGGCTCAATTTGGTTGATTTGGTGGATGGAGTGAGAAACACTCTTGTGATTCAGTAATGACATGATTGCTATGGTATACTAGTTATTTATACATGATTGAGATATCATTCATATTGATTTATTATGGAGCATGAGCAAGCTATTGGAGAGCTTAGATGTGTTGTGACTGGCTGTGGGTTAGTTTGGATAGTGGAAGACATAAGAGAAAGTGATTGCAGGTTGCAAAGGATCTAAGCATGTGAAGCAAAGAAAAACCCTAGTTTCTTAGACGCATACACTTGTTACATCATACACTGGCCACTTTCACACGTGGGCTATAGTGAGCCAGAGCACGTGCACACATGGGCTGCACTACTGACAAGTCACGTACCTGTTGACAGATTGATATCTGTTGAGGATTGTTGCCTCATCTCAGTTGGTGCTGAGAATGTAAGCTGAGTCTTGCATATAGAGCTGGTGATCTTGTAGATTTGTACTCTATTCATTTGTTGTTGATAAACCCCAAGGATCGTAGTCCGTAATAAAAAGAAAATTGTACATACATATTGTGTTCTTTATGTTCATTGTGATGATGACTTGTTGATGATATATTACTGATATGTGCCTACATCTAACTGGTTATAAATGACAACAATGGGTAATGAATAATTGTTGAATGCTAATTGATGAGTTTTTGTGAAAGAGGGAAGTTTTGGGAAAAAGAGCCCCACACTCATTCACCCCCCCT
>ML792706.1:89905-108494 GCA_009831015.1 Picea engelmannii | reverse complement strand
ATGCACATGTTGGCATATTGGTAGATGCACATGTTGGCATATGGTGGATACATTTCATGGATGATATCTTTTGGCACATTGTTGATGTACATGAGTGTTGTGCATGGTGGGTACATTTTGGTACATGATGTACTTGGTGGATATATTTTTCATGAATCTCTATTTCATTGATGACATATCTTTTGTTTCATGATGTATGGTATGGCACAATTTTGATGCATGAACAGGTCCAAGGATCGTCCTATGGTAGCATATTTTTCATCTTGCAAAGAAGATAGGGGGAGACATACCCTTAGGGGGAGTCGTTCTTCTTCCCATGATTCTAGGAGGAGATATTTATTAGATGCATACCTAGAAAAGAGACCTATATTTGAAGAAAGATCACATAAGCATAATTCCAGGGGGAGCGATGGTCACAGGGGGAGTATGTTTGATGTATTTTCAGCATTACATCAGATTGATATCCCTTGTTCAAAATGGGAGAGATTATACAATGGAAAGAAGACAGGGGGAGCAGCCCCAAGAGGAGAATGGCCCTTTGCCATTGATGTCAAAGGGGGAGAAATAATCACATTGATGTGATTGATGCCTATTGATGGGAGAGATTGATGTGGAGAAATAGTCACAATGACTATTGATGTAGAGCATGACTTGTCTACATGTTGACATCAATAATTGGTAATTAGAGTTGACATCAATGTTGGTATTGCCATCAATGCCAAAGGGGGAGATTGTTGGATCATGTTGTCATTGATGCCAAAAGGGGGAGATTGTTGGATCATGTTGTCATTGATGCCAATGGTTTGTCATTGATGCCAATGGTTTGATTATTTGGGAGATTGTTGGATCATATGTCATTGATGTAAATGGTTTGGTTTGATTGATGTCAAGTAATCAATTGATATGATTCCCTTGATGAGAATGATAGATGTCCAAGTGGAAACCAATCAATAAAGTTGGATCATTGATATGATGCATTGATGAAGATGGATCAATGAGTTGTCATTGATACATGATGCATAGTTGATATATATGATGTAGTGGTAAATTGATGAAAAGATGAATCATTATTGTCTTATCATGGTTGATAAGGTGCACAAATGGATGAACTCCAAAGTGGTCCCCTTATGGTGAAAGCCCTCACGAGAAGACACTTTACGGATTGATTTATCCTAGGAGAATTGATGGAGGACCCATGCTTGTATGTGGAATAATGAGATGACGATCAATGAAGTTGTTGGTGAAACTATCCTAGATGGATAGTTCTTGTCATGCCATTTCCGGTGGTATGTGGAATGCCACATAACTCCTCACGAATTGAGAGTTATGGCCTTATGAAGTTGGAGGACCCCCATATGATGGCTTGAAGCCCCAAAAGGTCAAAGAAGTAAAAGTGCTTGAACAGAAGAAATAATTATTTAAATGATAAAGTAAAGTGACAAAATCAAGATGGATTATTTAAATGATAAAGTAAAGTGACAAAATCAAGAAGGAATATTTAAATGATAAAGTATTGGAGAACTTTCTATTCATGGAAATTGATTAACCCTAAAATAAGGAAAATAGGTTAAGTGACCTAGAAATGGGTTAAGTAACCTAAAAATGGGTTAAGTGACCTAGAAGATGAAAGTATAAATAAGAAGCTAGGATCTCTTGTAAAATGCACATTTGGTGAGAATACTTGTGGATCAATGGAGAGCTTCTTGTGAATATCTTTTGGAGTATTCATGGAGAGCTTCTTGTGAGAGAATCTTATTGGTGTGGATCTCTTGAGCATGATTGAAGATCTATTATTAGGAAGAGAGCAAGAGGAGGATCTCATGGACACATCAAAGTTTTGGCAATGTTGGAGATCTGGACAGTAAAAGTCTCGGATTCACAGAAAACCCTATTTGTTGATGCCCACGTGGGCTGTCTGTGTATAGGGTTCGTGCACACATGGGTTGGTTGTGTATAGGGTGAGTGTACATGTGGGCTGACTATGTACGGGGAGTGTGGACTGAATAACCTCATGGAGATTTGTGTTTGAGATGGTGCCAAGCTCTTGGATGATGAGGCAGGTTCCAGATTTGCATTCTATGGCCTCAGATCTATCACTAAGTCACTGATATGGTTACATTATTATATTGATATATGCTATTGTTTGATATGTTGTGAATGCTTAGGGCATTCTTGGTATGGCTTCAATGATGTGTCTCAATTTGGTTGATTTGGTGGATGGAGTGAGCAACACTCTTGTGATTTAGTAATGAAATGATTTCTATGGTATACTAGTTATTTATACATGATTGAGATAGCATTCATATTGATTTATTGTGGAGCATGAGCAAGATATTGGAGAGCTTGGATGTGTTTTGACTAGCTGTGGGTCAGTTTGGACAGTGGAATACATAAGAGAAAGTGATTTCAGGTTGCAAAGGATCTAAGCAGTTGAAACGAAGAAAAACCCTAGTTGCTCAGAAGTATACGCTTGTTACATCATACACTGGCCGCGTTCACATGCGGGCTGTAGTGAGCCAGAGCATGTGCACACATAGGCTGCACTACTGGCGAGTCGCGTACATGTTGACAGATCGATATCTGTTGAGGATTGTTGCCTCATCTCAGTTGGTGCTGAGTGTAAGTTGAGTCTTGCATATAGAGATGGTGCTCTTGTAGATTTGTACTCTATTCAGTTGTTGCTGATAAACCCCAAGGATTGTAGTCTGTAATAAAAAGAAAATTGTACATACATCTTGTGTTCTTTGTGTTCATTGTGATGATCACTTGTTGATGATATATTACTGATATATGTTGTCGATATGTGCCTACATCTAAATGGTTATAAATGATAGCAATGGGTAATGAATAAATGTTGAATGCTAATTGATGAGTTTTTGTGCAAGAGGGAAGTTTTGGGAAAAAGAGCCCCACACTCATTCACCCCCCCTCTAAGTGTGGTAGGTTTGTCCAACACTGTGCACAAAATATTACTAGTCCTTGGTATGATGACATCAAATTTTATCTAATTCACGGATCACCTCCCCATCACCTTGATCCAAAAAAGAGTAGAGCATTAAGATTAAAATCTTCTTCTTTTTAGCTGGTAAATGGCATATTGTTTCGCGAAAATTTCGATGGAATACTTATGTGTTGTCTAGAAAAAGATGAAGCAGATAAAGTCTTATTAGAATTACATGCAGGGGAATATGGTGGGCATTTCGGTGGAGACACCACCGCCTACAAGGTATTAAAGGCAGGATATTACTAGCCTACTCTTTTCAAATATGCCCATGCATTATGCCGCAAGTGTGTAATCTATCAAAATGCTTCTAGACGAGTATAAAAGTCATCATTCCCACTGCAATCTTTCTCGGTAGACTCCCCTTTTCAGCAATGGGTCTTTGACATTATAGGCCCAATCAACCCCACCTCTGCGCAACAACATAAATACATCATAACAACGACAGATTATTTCACCAGATGGTTCGATACTGCACCATTAAAAGTGGTAAACACCAGCCAGGTAATACCTTTCCTGAATTCAAATATTATCATGCGTTTCAGTATTCTTGAATGCCTAGTGTTCAATAATGCTTCCTATTTTTTGTCTCTCGAAATGAGTTCCTTTTCTCTAGAAAAAGGAATAAAATTAAAGTATTCTGCCAGCTATTACCCCCAAGGCAATGGTTTGGCGGAATCAACTAATAAAAACCTGATCAAAATCATCAAGAGAACAGTCTCTGAAAACCATAAAAACTAGCATAATGCACTATTTAATGCAATCTAGGCTGATAGGGTAACACCGAAAATTGTTTTTGGTAATTCCCCCCTTTTCCTCGTTTACAGTAGGGAAGCGTTTCTTCTGCCACATGTTCTTCTTCCATCTCTCCAGTTATCGTGGAAGGTTCAAGAAGAAGACTGTCCTCCTTTGGAAAGTCATATTAATTCTTTGTTGAAGTTAGATGAAGTAAGGGCTCAAGCAAAACAAAAATTGGATCAACATCAACTCATTGTCAAAAACTGGTTCGATTCCAATTCTACCTCAGAACTTTTTTTTTGAGGTAGGTGATCTTGTCCTTAAGTGGGACAAACCTCATGAGGGGAAAGGGGAACATACTAAGTTCCAAAACCTGTGGTTGGGACCATTTTTAATTGTTGAAAAACTAGGTCCCAGTTCTTTCCGCCTGGAGAATTTAGAGGGATAGCCAGACACCTTCCCGGTGAATGACCAAGCTCTCAAAAGGTATTTCACCTGACAACTCTCCGATACACCTTTTGTACATATTTTTTTCTGTTTTGATTTCTTTTTGTTGTCTTTTTTTCTTTGCTGGTTTGTTTTTGTTTTCATTTTTGTTATCCGTCCTTTTGAACTAAACATGCCTATATTACAGTCTAGCTCAGACAAAGAGAACATAATGCTTCATCTCGAAATAACTATTAAAAGGCTATCAAAACATCAATTGTTGTCTTTCTTTGAAATTGTAGGCTAGTTAAAGATGATATTTTGTTTGAAAGTCGATTTCTTGGTTTCAATTTGCATTTGAAAGTATTCACGATTATCTTTAAAACTCTTTAAGCTATCCCTGCTTTTTAAGAAAGCAACTCAACGATGTCTCCCTGTCCTCAAAAATTAGTTTTATTAATGAACTATTTTTTAGATCTTGATGAAGGTTAGCAAGAAAAATTTAAAGGCCTATGAAATATTAAGTTGTGTTAAAAAAAAAAAACTGAAATTTTCAGCGTCACCCTGCTCTGTTGAATATCTTTAAAACTATATTAGAATGTGAATAACCTCTCCGAGATTTGTGGGAAGTGTTTGTAAACCCGTCGGGACACTGAACAGGTCTACTGGCAGTGGGTAAATGCATGCATGACACCAAGACAACTTTGTCAAGGTACTGAACAGGCCCATCGACAGCGAAGCAATGTCAGGTAAAGCAAAATTCTCAGGTATGAATCTTGTTTTTGGCTATAAGTGTCCTTCGTTCTGATATGAAATTTCTTGGACAGGATACAAACATCAGAGTGGGTTAATTAACATCTATGTCGAGGCTATGGACGCCTGCTGGCAACAATGGCCCTGTCAACAGTATTGGAAACATTAACTTAAACGTCGTGGCTTTCTTTTGTGAAATCTGTCACTTGATTTCATTCTTTTAAATGAAAGATATCTTAAATTGGACTGCGTCGTGATTATTAAATATGTTCAAATAAAATTTCAGTTGTTCTTCTATTTGAAGTCCTTCAGATTTCTCTAACCTGAACTCGTTCATATTACAAAGATAACTGCTTCTCCCAGCATGTCGCCATTGTTGGCATCCCAACATATTTTTAACTTTTTATATCAATTAAATGATCTATATAGCTGCTTAACTCGGGTCATCTATTTTTATTACTCTTCATGAGAAATTTTCGAAATGACAATTGTAAGTTGTCGCTTTTCCCTATTGTTTTTTTTATGCTTGGTCATGACTAAAAGCATGAAAACTTACGACTGTGTTATCATTCTATCCGAAAATTTATGAAAGGAAAAATGTCTCTATAGTTTACTAATGAAGCTTTGTTCCTTGCCATTGAGAACTATTCTCTTTATTTCGATTCCTTGAACACCAAGCATGCTTAGGGATTGATAGTTATATCAACAAAGGACCTTTTTTATTTGAGCATTGGCATGGTTTTTTGTTGTTTTTTGATTCTTGGTTATATGTTTCTTCATTACTAGGTTTTTGATTTTCAATTTTCAACCTCCCGAACCATATGATCCAACCCACTATGTCTCACACTCATTTCCTTTTTAATGCTATGGTCCTAGCTTGTACTTTATGAAAGGTGGCAATATGATTTGCAGTCAACCATCATTTCCAAGACTGGTCTTGGGATTTTCAAACCCTCTTCGCATGCATTTCAATTAACTCCCATCTTATCGTTATGAGTCTTCTACTCATATGCCATTCACTGTTGGTGTTTCTCGGGCTTGGGGTATGGCTCTGGTCTGTTCTCACAAACCCTCCCTGCGCACTGTGTTTGATTGATTACCCTTTCATCCAGTATGGCTCCTATTGTTACATTCGATCCTAATGGCATTCAAACTCTGCTCTTATATGATGATGCCAGAGAGGATCTTGAGAGAAATGGTTGGCTCGTTTTCCTTAGAAAATTCCACTGTTTCAATTTACAAACTGCTCAAGAATTTTCTTTCTCCTTCGATGGGTGTAGAGGTAAGGTGGGTGATGTCCAACTTGAGGTTACAGAGGATTTCTTGATTCAAGCTACAAGACTCCCTGAAAGCGGTCAAAGGTGGTTCAAAAATGAAAAGGTGGAAGAAGTTCCTTGGAGTCTTCTATTTACATCTCAGGAGATAAAAGGATGTGACAAAGGTATGCCCATGTCTTTACTGAAAGTTCACTAGCACGGTCTGCTTGTTGTGTTAAAATAGTTTGTCACCTGTGAAGGACATTTTGTTCTTGTGTTTCTTTATCATTTGCGTCTGCTCATGATTTTTATGGGGTTTCCTTTGAACATGTCATATTATTTATTGAGGAGTCTTTATAAAAAGTGAAAATGGTATAGAAAGCAATGATCAAACTCGATCCTCTTCCATCACGACTTAATAATTTTTTTACTTGCGCATCAATTAGAGTTGTAGAATGACAGTTGGGATTCATTCATAATCAGAAATGATTATGGTAACCCTGATATGGAGGAGGTCGACAAAATCGTGGTTGAAGAGACCCTTGTCTACCCTACATCACCCCTCTCACCTACCCAGGCCTGTGTCTTAGCATCCTACAACAAACCCTTACTCGATCCAAAGGTTATTGAGTAGACCCATGGGCAAGCTACACATATTAATGACTCTATTAATAATGTAAATAAATCTACAAGCAAGATATCTGAAAGCAATGCTAATATCAATTTTAAGAACAAGAGAGATGGGAGGGTGATTTTGAGGAGGCTTCGTAACAATTCAAACCCTCAAGCGATCTCGATTAGCATGATCAAGGTCCATGAGAGTTCGGACTCCGAAATTGATAGGTTCATCACTGAAGAAGACCCTCTTTCGTTCGAGCCACAGCTCGATCATCCCTACAACTTTGTGGACAATTTACCTCCATGTCTGAAACATAATGCAGAGTTTCCTAGTATTAAATTGGGTAATGAATCTACTATCCATGTGGAAGATGCTCCGGTTCACAATCATGTTTGTTCCCAAGAGACCATCACTCAGTCGAAGTGTGAAGTTTGTCGTTTCTGGATTGATAAATACTACACTGATGTACCCATCCTACAATCACAGGTTAAGGCTCTCACTGATCAGATTGATGCCTTAACTAATAAAAACCATAGGCTCGAGTCTGTCATTCAAGGAAAAGAAAAACGTATGAAGACTACAGGCAATGTAATATTTAAAAATGTTGAGGCTGCAACAACTATAGTAAATTCCAAGGTTGTCTGATACGATTTGATCTTACAGTTGGAGGTATGATCCATTTATCTTAAAATATGATTATTTGTTAAAACTAGATTGCTTTGTTTATTTTAATAAATTGGATTTCATTTATTAAAATAACTAGCTACAAAATCACAAGATTCTATAGCCAATTATGTTAATTCAAAATTTGAAAATTAATGGTGAATGTGTATCTAAATCTTTCTATTTTTCCTTTTACTTTCAAGATATTCAGGAGTTCATGGTTACCAATTGATCTGAGGCATCTTTGGGACTTGCTAGTCATATCTTTGATACATTTTGTATGAACAGAAATAAACTTTTGTTAGCTTTAGAGGATTTAGTATGATTTGGGTGTTTGTATCCCCCTTTTATTTTTGTAATCAATATCTGATCTCAGAAGAGTTAACAGTTACCTTTCTGAAGACTTTATAAACCCATTGTTTTTTGCAATCTAGACATCTTGGCCCGGGGCTAGTTGTGAACAAGCTTATACTCGAATTTGGACATAAAATATATTTACATTTCTGCCTTAGTTGTTTGTAAATGTTGTTGTTGTCTATAATTTGTTTATCTTGATAATTTGATGACTGTTGATATCTTTCATCTTTGCATATTATTATGTCATCAAGATAGTTTTTCTCTCACAGTTGACGATTTTATGCTTCAGTTATATGAAAATAGTGAATGATCATTCAATTCGTATTATAAGGTTTACCTTAAACATGTTGACTAATTAAATGCAAGCTGTAACTATCAGATTTATCTTATGCATTATTACTTGCAGTCTATTATATCATAGTTATTATTTTGCGTCCTATCATTTTATCAATTAAATACACCAGTCAATGTATAGTTTGGCGTTTATTCCAAATAGTGTTAAGATGCACAACAGATTTATCTCGTGGATGGACTGATGTACGGTTTATACAAATAGTTGGATGCATACTCTTCAAGTGATTAATAGGTTAGTATTTTCCTTTTGTTTGGTTGTTTATTATAGAAATTCTTATATGTAGTATAATTTTCACCATCTACATTTTTCTGTTTGAATAGTAGTTTGATATTTGATCTTATAGATGCATATAGATTAAAAACAAACCAAAAGAAATAGTACTTTTTTCTTTCTTTATTTATTTTCATCAAAAGAACCATTTCTACATTTGATTTTTTATGAGTTCAGATTAAAACTCATAATCTTTATATCTTGTATATATAAATTAGATAAATAGACCTATTATTTAAATATTATTTAAATAAGTTGTATATATATATATATATATATATATATATATATATATATATATATATATATATATATATTAGTAATTAGTGAGTTATTTTGTTTCTTCGTTTCATTTATTTGTTTCTTTTACCCGTCAGAGTGAGTCAATCCAAATGGCTTGGGTTAATTAGATAACCCTGGACCGGAATCACTATTCCAGTTGACGAGCGGTCATTTTCGCCCATCAACATGACCATAATGGGGATACGAGTTGGTTTTGGTTTTTTGTTGTCCATTTGTGTTTAGCCTACCTCCTTTCTTTTTAATCCAGTCTCTGAGTCTGTGGGTGATCCATATGGACTCCCTAGGTCTGAAAGTTCATTTAGATTATTTGTCCTTTGTCCATTTTTTCCTTATTTAGAGATGTCTTCACATTGTACGCCATATAGAGCCTGCGAAGTTCCTTGATCATCACATCCTACCTATTTAGATCAGTGCGAAATCGTCACATTCTGTCCCATACCTAGCCTACGATGACCTTATTTCACCACACTGTACCTTACTACTGAGCTGTGACGTTTTCTATAGGATTTGTTGGCTTAGGCATTTTTGCCTTCTATCACCCAGTTTTTCTTTGATCACCTAAGATGAAATTTTTGTGCTAGTATCTGATTGTTTTCTGAGTTTAAGACTTGATGTTGATTGGTTTTCAAGGATTGAAAGTCTTTATTTGTCATTTTGCAAGTTTTTTGCTTCTTGATTTTTGTCAACAAGGATATAATCTCTGGATCTATATTTGAGTGCTTGATTGATAAAATTATTTGATTTGATTAAATTTTTGAATTGTTTTACATTTTCTGGATTGCTTATTGATTTGAAAGATATTTTCGTTTGCATTTGGAGAAACTCTTTCTTGTCATCTTCAGTTTTTTCTTCAATGAAAGTTCGATTTGGGTATTGTGTTGAGTGTATTCATTTTCTTTGATTACATTTTCCTTTCTTCATTATACCTCTGATTTGGTTTTGGAAAGGAAGAATTAATGTCATCTATTATTTTTTAGTAATCTCTCATAAGAAAAAAAATTCATTCGATTTTTTTTAAAAAGAGAGCAAATTGGGAAATTGGATAGCTCATGATTGTTTGGAATTGTGTTCATTCAAGAAAAAGAAATTGCATTTCATAGCTTTTGTTCTTCCAAAGAAATACCTTCTCCTTACTGCAATTAGAGTTCATTGAACTGAAATATTTCATCATTCATCTCTTCTTTCATATTATTGGGTCAAGGTGTCATATGACATTGGTTTCATTTCCATCTCCCTCTTCAGTAAAAAACAACCTCTAAAACATTACGTAATTTTTAAACTTATTAGTAACTTTTATTTTCTAGAAACTCTTCTCACAAACATTATCTAGGCTAGCACTTTGGAATAGGTTGTGAGCCACACTTTCCAAAGCATAAAACACACTATAGCATCTTTTTATAGGGAGTGTTCAAATCCACTTGCAACATTTTGTCCCGGGAAGCCCTTCTCACACAAGGGTCAAACTTGAGGTCGCATTAAGACTAGTAGAGTTATTGACCCTGCTTTGTTGGTCTTGGTGTAGATATTGTGTGTATTATGGGGGTCACTTGAAGGTATACACAAAATTATGAGTGGAAACCTTTCGAGTTGATTTCAGGCTAGATACCCTACCTTTTTGCATGGATCAGACCGACGACTATTTCCCCAAACATCATTGTTGTACTTGGTAACCTTAGTAGCCTATCTCTTTATGGTCTTAAAAAAGGTGACTGTGGAGGGGAAAGTATTCACGATACCTATAATCGATGTTGGCCAGACTCACTTGGGCTACTTTGAGGGTATACCCATGATTATGTGTGGGAGCTTGCACGAGGGTGTAAGTCCGTTAAGAAGGTTGTCAACGTAACTTTTCCACCCGCTCTCTCCTAGCCCATTCTTGTCTTGACTTCGCGATGTTGTATTTCATAACCAACTAGTGACTTTGAAATAAGAAGTTTTGTTTTCTTGTTTGTATTTCTAGATTTGATTAGCGAGTGTTGTTTGTTTCCATAGTTAGCCATAGATTTTTTCTGTAAAATATCTGGTTTGGCCAGCATTGACCCTCCGCGTCGTTCACGTTGGATGCAAGTAATACCCCTGTAAGATACAAAGGGTTACCTTCCTTTGCCTCCTAATTCACCAGAGGACTCTCCTGAGTAGAGAGCAGTCCAAAACAACGTAACCTCACAAGTTTAAAGTTCCAACTCTTTATAATATTTCCGAATTATTTTTGATTCTCTAGAGGCTTTCCAACTTCCTCCAAATCTGTTATCGTATATTGGATATGAGAGACATATTCTTTGGATGAATTCATCAGGATAACTTGTTTTTGAAACTTTTGGAGGATTGAATGGACCTCATATAGGCCATGGACTAGAGGATCCACCTCTTTCTAGTGAAGCATTTCGAACCACTACTCGCATAGTGCGGGATATTTATGGAAACTTAGGGGCGAGTCTTGATCCACCTATAATATCACAACTGCCCACAACGTTTGTTACCTACACAGTACCTTTAGACCATTTTTTTGGTACAACCAACAATATCACCTTCGTTCCAAACACACAGTCAGTTGGTCCTCACTCGACCCTTTCTCTCCAGATGGCCCATTCTACTACGGTTCCACATGCTACGACTATTCCTACCAGGAATGTGGTGGTTAATCAAGATCCCATTGGAACACCACTTCTTTCTAGATCTATCCTGTCACTTGCCCCTGGGTATCACACTTTGAATACTTCCATCGCCATCCCTACCCAGAATCTGTCCAGAGGGAAAATAATTTTTATTTCCACTAGGTATAATGATGCTACTAGTTTTGTTTCCGCACCTGCCCAAAACCCTTCCAGAGGGCCATAAATCCCTCTTCCACCTTTGTTTGGAGGGGCTAATTATTCCATCCCTAGTGGCTCCAACCCACTTGGGGGCACTGGTTTGTCTATCACTTATGGTTTTTCAGATTCCTTTTGGAGGACAACCTCATACTTGGGCACAACCACAAGTTGGGGGGAAACCTCAATTTGGGGCACAACCTCAGGTCGGGTGGAAACCCTATATTAGCATACAACCTAAATATGGGGCCCAACCTCAATTAAGGGGGAAACCCTAAGTTGGCACCCATAACCGAGTTTATGGGAAAACTACACTTGTACCTTGTATTATTCCTCTCCAAGGAAATCCACAACCTTTTGGGGGGAAACATTCTTAAGTTAAATCTTCTGTACTTCCCAATATTGACCAACCGTATCCAGGTTCCCTGAATTCTACTTGGGGTCCGAAATTCTAGTCGAATGTTCCTTCCCAAGGAAACATTCCAAATAAACCCAACCCTATAGGCTACATGCCTCAAAATCCTCCCCAACCTAATATTTCAAGACTTTCTACTAACATGAAGACTAATTATGGTCCTACTGACATACTGATGGGACTTCCTCCCCAAAGTCACCAATATCCTCAAGTGAATAGACAGTTTCCTTTTCTATCCACTTTGGATTTACCCGAATTGTCTAGGATCTTGAATGATCCTATCTTACATTCTCCCCATTGGCCCATCATACTGACCAAATTACCATCCGACATTCCCAAGTTTGACGGTTGACTGGGAGAAGAACTAAACAATCATGTCATGACCTTTCACCTTTGGTGTTCATCTAACTCATTGATGGATGACTCCATTAGGTTACAACTATTTTAGCAAACTCTCATGAGTTCGGTAGAAAAATGGTACATAGTGTTACCGCAAGTCTTATTTAACGGATTTAATACCCTAGCCATGGCTTTCCTTATGCATTACCAATTTCCAATTCGTTATGAGACATGAACCTAAATTTTGAGTTCCTTTAAAAAATCTTCTACCACTCATATTTCCGATCACATTCATGAGTGGATAAAGAGACGAAGTTTGATCAAAATCGACCTTCTTGATCAGTTATTGGCTAATTGGTTCACCAAATCACTCATCAGTAAAATTGCCCATGATGTTTCCATGAGTGGAGTTGTCACTGAAGAGCAAGCGATTAGTCGTGTTCAATACCTAGATCTCGTTTATTCACAAACGAGCACACTTTACGACTTGATCCCTGATGCTCCTCACCCTTCTACCACACCAACCTCAACAACCCCGACATATTCTGATGTTGTTGATGGTGTGATTGGAACCTTCCATGTTGATTCTCAATCCATGCATGTCCCTCATACCAACCCCAAATCTAATGCTTCTAATGTTTAACATGCTCTGAATTCTACTCCTTTAATGGACACAACTTCTGAGGTTAATTTAGTTCAGTCTACCCCTGCCGGTAAAAATAAATCTAAAAAGGAAAGGGTAAGAACAAGGAGGATAAAAATGATAATCCACAATCTGAAAAACCCAAAACACAACCTGTTGATGATAAGGATAAGCGTAAACATCGATATCCTTTCCTTATCTGTGGTGATTATCACTACACGAAAGATTGTCCAAGATGTGTCGAGGTCACTAAGTCCCTTCAAGAGACCGGGAAGCCTCCCACACCTGTCATTTTGTCACAGCCTTTCCCTTCTCAAAGACAAGCCCAATTGGTCATTCATGACCAACCTTCTCCTTCCACCACTTTGTATGTCCTTATGTGTACTGGTGATTCTTGAAAGAACAATGTTGCAATAACAACTTGGGCCAAAGATTACTCTCCTTCAAAGGATAATTTTGATGATATGCCACCTTCATTGGTTTAAATTCCTTCCTCAACTTCACCTCCCAATGGTCCTATTCATATAGAATGACCAAGTCTCGATACATTTCTACACCCTCCTCCAAATGGCGTTGTTCGAAAGTCTACCTTTAATCCTCATGCGCGTGTTGCTCAAAACTATAGTATTGTAGAATATCTTGCGCAAGCACCCTCTGCGATGCCATCTCTCAAAGTCCTTCAAAGTTGTCCTACTAAAGGGAAGGCATTTTTAAAGGCCATTGGTGGAATTGATCCCACAGATATGAATTTGATAATCTTTGACTTGGAATATCACATTACAATTCTACCTCCTCAGTTAGCGTTTTAGATCCAAGTTGTTGTAGAGAAAAAGAATATCTGTAGAATCATTATTGACGAGGGAGCCTCAACATGTGTTATGTTTGTTACTTGTTGGAAAGCCATTGTCTCTCCTCCCCTCACCTAATCACACAATGCATTTAAGGCCTTCAATGGTTTTGGTTTTAAACCCTACTATGGTATTCCCTCGTTGTCTATTACGTTGTAAGGAAAATTGGTCAATGTCGAGGTTGAGGTATTCAATGCACCTCTTGAATATAACCTCTTACTTGGTTGTAGCTGGATTGATTCCATGCATGCAGTTGTGTCTACCCTTTTCCGTGTGTTATGTTTCCCACACCAAGGAAAGGTCCTTACTATTGACCAACTGGCCTTTTTTTAATTCTAATTCCCATACTAGCAATGTACCTTTTATCTCGAAGACACCTCCTGGGTACAAGAATGTCAGCATGGCTCTTCTGAAAGATTCAAATTTGAAGGGT
This sequence comes from Picea engelmannii, assembly GCA_009831015.1. NCBI lineage: Eukaryota > Viridiplantae > Streptophyta > Pinopsida > Pinales > Pinaceae > Picea > Picea engelmannii. The sequence goes on along the minus strand of ML792706.1, from coordinate 94,265 downwards.
ACATTCCCAATCCCACCACTCGATATTCCACCTCCTTTTTTCACCTCAATCAACATGATTTCCACCTTTATTCGTGAAACCCCCGCATCTCATGACTCGTGGATAGTACCTGACCCTGGTGGTTATCTTCGCTATGGAAAACAAATTCCCTTAAGTCTAGTTGAATCCACTTATTAGGCCATTCAATCGACAACCCCTTCTACTCCCTCTCTCTGTGATTCATATCCCAATATGTTTCATGTGATCTTTCCTACCGATGGGATGATCATGTCAGTAGTGTCTATGGAAGACACCCAATGGGACAATGGACATTATCGTTCCATTCTCTTCCTAAAGAAGGGTACAATAGAGAGCTACCAACAGATTTAGACTATGTCGATCATAGTTGTCATTTCCTCTATTCTCGAGTCAACACATGACATGCTATATGAAGGGAACTTGAGTAACATTTCACCCACCATTCCTCTTGACATATCCATTAAACCTAGAGTTGTCAAAAATTTTCACATCGGAGCCTCATGTTCTATTGATGAGGTCGTCACTTATAAAGCCATTTTTCAAGAATTTTGCGACGTTTTCGCCTGGAGATATGAAGAGATGTCAGGTATTGATCCTGATATCATTGTACACAAAATTAAGACCTACCCATATACTAAACCCATTTGGCAGAGACTTCCCCTGGTCCACCTTCGTAAAGTTGTTGCTATCAAGCTTGAAGTTGAAAAACTTATTAAGGCTGGCTTTATCTATCCTGTGGCTTTAACCGATTGGGTATCCAATCTAGTTCCAGTAAATAAGAAACAAGGCACGATTTGTGTATGTGTATATTATAGGGATATCAATAAATATTGTCCTAAGGACAATTATCCAACCCCCTTCATTGACCAGATCGTTGACGATTACGCCGGGAGTAAAATCTTCTCCTTAATGGATGGTTTCTCCGACCATAATCAGATTAACATTTTTCCCATGGATCAACACAAGAATACTTTCATTTGTCCTTGGGGTACCTTTGCCTACCAGAAACTTCCTTTCAGTTTGAAGAACCTTGGTGTGAATTTTTAGTGTGCCATGTCTTATGCTTTTCATGATATCAAGAAAATCGTACAACTGTGTCTTGATGATCTAGCGGTGCATTCCATGTGTCACTAAGATCACCCAGCCCATCTTCGAGCCATATTCATTCACTATCATTACTATCGTATACATTTGAACCCACACAAATGTGTTTTTTGTGTGGAGTTCGGATGACTTCTGGGCTTTATTGTGTCACTTCATGGAATTAGGGTAGACCCCTTGAAGGTTGAGGCTATCCTTACTCTACCTCCTCCTTCCACACTACGCCATCTTCAAAGTTTGCAAGGGAAGGAATTTTTTTTGCATCGATTCATTCCAAATTATGTCCAGTTAACACAGGGATTTACTCGACCGTTGAATAAAGGTTATGAGTTTGTATGGGACGATAATACCAACAAAGCCTTCAAATATTTGAAACTGTCCTTAACCTATATACCATTGCTTTTCCCATCGAATTATAATCGAGACTATTTCCTCTACCTCACTGCTTCAGACTCTACCATTTCCATGGTTTTATTCCAAGAAGATGATTTGAATGACAAACATGTAATTTACTATTTGAGTCGGAGTCTCAAGACCACCGAAGCCAAATACCTCCATGTGGATAAACTGGCCTTGGAATCTATTCAAGTTGTCCAACGTTTTTGTCATTATATCTTATTACATAGGACCATTGTTATTTCTAATTGCAACCCCATGCAACATATCCTCACTCGAAAATTATTGGGGGGAAATTACTCCAAATGGATAGTGATCTCCAAGAGTTTGACTTAGAATTCGAACGCGCTAAGTTTGAGAAATCTTTTGTTTTTGCAGAATTGATATGTGACCTTCCCTCAACTGAGACAACAAACGTGGTAGAGGATTCCTTACCTGATGAATCCCTTTTTCTGATCAGTTATGATGACATTTGGTACGAATATATTATCATCTATCTCCAAATTCAAACTTTCCTCCCCGATCTTTCTAGTACGGAACATTGTCGTATATGATATAAAGCCCATCAATACATCATTCTCAGTGACACTCTTTATCATCATGGTGTTGAATTTATTTTTAGACGATGTCTCACCTACGATGAGGCTGATAAATTGTTGAATGATTGTCACTCCAGAGCATTTGGCGGTCATATGTCTGGGTATGCCACTGCCCAAAATATCTTGCGAGTAGGGTATTTTTGGCCTTCACTTTTCAAGGATTGCATTACGGATTTCCAGAAATGTCATGCTTGCCAAACTTATAAAAAAAAAATAATATCTTCTTTTTCTCCTTTACACCATGTAGTTTTCGTTGGTCCCTTCGCAAAATGGGGCATTGACTTCATGACATGTAACCCTCACTTGGGTGAGGGGCATGGATACATCATCGTAACTATGGATTATTTCACTAAATGGGCCAAGGTGATGCCTACATTAGATAACACCAGGAAAACTGCAACATTGTTCATATTCAATCACATCATTACTCATCTTGGTGTCACCCAAGCTATCGTTACTAAACATGGTAGTCATTTTCAAAATTTCATGATGTTTGAGCTTACTGAAAAGTTGGGTCTTCGACATGAAAACTCAACCCCCTATTATCCACGGGCCAATGGAAATATTGAAGTGATAAACAAAGTCCTTTTCACTATGCTTCGATGAATGATAGGAATTCAGAAGACAAGTTGGCACACGATGTTGTTTTCAGAATTATGGGCTTATTGGACATCCATCAAGTTTGTCATCGGGTTCACACCTTTCCAGTTAGTTTATGGTATCGAAGTTATTTTTCCGATTGAATGTGAGATACCATCTTTGAAACTAGCCATTGAACTTATCCCAAACACCTGTGTTGAAGAGGAGCATCTACTGTACATGATGCAATTAGATGAAACCCGTTGTGATGCCGCCCTGGTTATTGAAATTCAGAAAAAGCATGTTAAATCCCAATACGACAAACATGTCAAGCCATGTATTTTTTCTGAAGGTGATCTAGTTCTCCTCTACGAAAAATATCATGATTTACTAGGGGCCAAAAAATTTGAGGCTATGTGGAGGGGTCCTTATATTGTCAATCAAGTGTTGGAGAATGGAGATTATGAGTTAGTGGATTATGATGGAATTCCTTTGAGTGAACCCAGAAATGGGCTTTACTTGAAGAAGTACTATTCTTAATTAATTTTTGCATGAGTGCTTGTATTTTTTCTGTATCATAGTCTTGTGTGCTTTTTTATTGTTTGGTTTCGACCCCCAACTGCTTACCTTGCATTGTGCTTGGTTTCCATATTTCGGTGTCTTCACTACCCTTGATTGGCTTCGTCGATGGTTCTAGTCATAGTACTCATAACTTATCATCTATTGCGTGGGCAATCTATGCACCTACGAACAAATTAATCAGTATACACGGTGTTTGCCTTGGTCGTGCAACTAACAATATTGTGGAATACAGTGTCGTCATCGAATTATTGACCGACATTGTTTCACTTGGAATCCTCCATCTTGTCGTATGAATCGATTCACAGTTATTAGTACTACAATTGAGTAATGTCTATGCTATCCGAAGTTCTACAATGTTAAGGGTATATTTACAAATTCGCCTCTTGGAGCATATTTTAGTTACATTGAGTATAAACACATTCCTAGATATGTAAATACATTAACAGATGCATTAGATATTTATGTGTTAGAAAAACATTTGAGATACTTATAAATCCAATCACATTTTGTATATAAATCAAGTAAGCCAGTAGAAGCTTCATATATATATATATATATAAGACATAAATTTTTTACAAAAAGTGTTTTTGTCCAAAGACCAAAATGTGAAAAATGTGAAGCACATGGCTTCATATACAAATATAGCATAAAGGATGCTACTCATGATAACATACGATTTTCCATTCTACTCTACGGAGCAGTCTACTGATAGAAGCAGATACACCCACTGTGTGTTGTTGGTAATTTCTCAAGATCTCATCAATAGAGGTATCCGGGACATCCACTGTCAACCCCTCCAATTTTTTCTCTATAGCCTCCTAGTCAACAACGAATAATCCTGCTACCTGGATTATCTCCCCTCGCCTCTGAATGGGAGATGAACCTGGATGTCAATAAGGTCCTACATTGTTAAGCCCTAATATTGGCTCATTACCCCTTAATTGGGGCATATTAGATTAGTAATGCTATTTTATTTATTTCGGCTTTAGGCCATTAGTTGTAATTTAGATTAGTAATGTTATTTTAATTATGTCGGATTTAAGCCATTATACCTCCTAGTCTCCTATATATACCAAGGAGACATT
>ML792706.1:67741-87202 GCA_009831015.1 Picea engelmannii | reverse complement strand
CAAGACCTTCCTTCGAAAATTTGTGTTAGTATTTTTTGATGATATACTAATCTATAGCAAATCTTGGGAGGATCATGTGCAACATGTTGACAAGGTGCTACAACTACTAAAGGAGCAACAACTATATGCTAAACCATCCAAATTGGGGCATATTAGATTAATAATGGTATTTTATTTATGTCGGCTTTAGGCCATTAGTTGTAATTTAGATTAGTAATGTTATTTTAATTATGTCAGCTTTAAGCCATTATACCTCCTAGTCTCCTATATATACCAAGGAGACATTTTCATTTTGAATCATCTTGTACTTGAACATTTAAGTGGGGAAAAAGGAGGTTGCCCCCTCGAAGAGGCTTATTATCTAAAATTATCTCTTTTTCAAGGTGTTGAGTACTTTTTCTGAGGTTTTTATATGCTATATTGATGTTTGGTTCTTAACATACATCTGCATTATCAAAGAGATTTTTGATTGGTCATCAGATTAAGAACATAAAAAAAATTCATATTTAAAAAATTACAAAAAAATTATACAGAAAAAATGTACTTCTTCCCTAAGTTCCCCCATTGAGAAACATCAGGAAGAACTAAGTCTGGGTCACCTCTGAAGTCTAAGCTGACATATGCGTAATCATCTACCATAAGAATCTGTGGCCTCAACCAATCAAAGAAAACATCATTGTAGCTGACGATAGGAGCAATCACATGCCGAGCCATGAGGTCACACAACCTCATCATTCTTGGATCTTGTGGGGCCGATATGCCCCACTCTACTTGTAGGCACAAGTGTGGAACCCTCTCCAGGAAGAAGGATACCAAAATGACCTGTATCCGAACTATTTTAGGTCACCTTTCCTACACTTGGTCAAAAGTTTTTTCATGCTCCTGAGAACTCGATCACACTAGTTAAAGACTCGGGGCTCCTTGCACTCTACTACATACTCAAAGTATCTATGAAGACCCATATAGGGATATGCACTCCCCGCCATGCATGTGATGGTGAAAAGGATGGTATGTAGGGGTAAGTCCTAGACATCCCTAATAGTGACCTTGTCGCTACATCTCTCGGCCTCTGGTACGCAATATTGTCAATGTCACACGGGATCCACGATGAGACAATGTCGTCAAAAACTAGATATCCTCGATATCTATAGTGTGGGATCCCACATAGAATACCTGTTGGTCCACATCCCACATGTGGAATAAATATTCGAGCAACCTTAATTAGGCCCTCATGCCTTGGATCTTGAAGAATTTTAGCATCCCACATTGTCGGAGGGAGTTAACCATTCTTGGTTCATTCTCGGCAAAGTAATCTTCATCCTCATTCTCTTTCTCCCTCCATTCCAACATTGTAACTGTCAAAAACCTGCATTGGAACCACAAGGAGAGTTTAGTATCTTTATTTGCCTCCCTAGATATGTTTATTGGCTAAACATCTCTTAAGAAGTTTTTGAGTTGCGCATGCCATGGGTGAAGGCATCCACACAGTTTGGAATCATCGAAGGCCAGCTATAGGGCCTCTTGTGGCAACCTTGGTTCATTGCAGGGCACGATATAAAGCGCCTACGATGCCCTTTGCACACAAGTACCCTCACACATTCCTCCCAAAAATCTACTTTTAACCAATAAAAACAAAAATTAATCCATGAAAAGTGAATAAGATAAGAATATTACCTATTCAGCGAAGACCATTCGTCAAATGATCAAATGTGCCTCCCACAATCCACAATGGAAGTTTGAGGTAAAATTGGGGTTTTGGGACAAGGTTTGGGTGGAATAACAATGGAATGGTAAAAATAAGTTGTTACCCATATTTATTAAATTTTTCACTTTTCCATTTATATTTTATATTATTTTATGTGTTTCACCTAAGCCCTAAAGTCCTAACAACATTGTAAGTGATTGATTTTTCGTAGATGAGAAATCTAGGAGTGCAAACGATGGAACATAGATACATTTCTTGGTTTATTTTTACATTTGCCACATGTACAGATACTTTTTGGGTTTTTCAGGAAAAACCTTGAGCTCAATCTTTGTTCATTCTCATGCTCGTAAATCAATAAGAACACAACCAAGTAGACTTTTATCACTTTTTTGGACTCGTAAAGGTTACATGAAAAAGGAACCACCTGGAGTTCCCTTTAAGATCTTTTCATACTGTCTAAACATGAAAATATTGTTGATCTATCTTGTCCTTTTCACGCTCGTAAATTATCACTTTTTCGGTCTCATCAGGTTAACTTACGAAAAAGGACCTTGTGGAGTTTTCCTTAAGTGTTTTTCAGACTCTCTAAACACGAAACCCCCCTAAGTTTTCTTTCTTTGGACTCATTAAACAAACATCAAAATACCCATACGGGACTGAACCTCTCCTTCTTAGGGTTCGTTAAAAATACTACGAGGGACTCATCCAAAGGATGACCTTACATCAACAAGCATATGCCATCCTCCTTAAGGTTGCGTAAAAATAAAGAGGTACTCACTAGAAATGGTGGGGGGGAATTTGGGAAAGAAATGTGTCTCTGTACTTGTGTTAATGGCACTAATAGTTTCTCTTGAACATGACACCCCCTTTATCATTTTATCCGGGTTGGGAAATACATTTGTTTCTCGTTTGGGCTTCCGTAATTTCATATCTTGGGGTGGCTTTGAGTCAATTCTTCCAATACCATTGTCATGTCATTCATATGTTCAAAAGAAGTCCAACCCTAAACAAGCACTCTATCGAGTCATCCATCTGCAGTTATAAATTCCTACCATGTCAGCCTTCCCTGTGTCAGTTTCAAATATTTTTCATACTTTGATCTACCTCAAATATGTCACTTATTACATGTCATTGATGGGGGATACATCAACGCCCTCCTGTGATGATTATTTTTCTTTTCAAATTCAACTCATTATCTGGAAATAATAATTAGAAATCATTTAGTACCTTAGATCCTACATGCCTCAATGGCAGGTTTCTTCGTTTTCGACAGTGGGTTCACATCATTGACCCCTAATTGAGATATTCCATTGAGTGTTCGACTTCAGCTCATTTATTCACATTCGTTGGATTTTACTAAGGTACCTTGGAATTCATTGATGTCAATGGTGATTTCCTTCGCACTTGTTAATGGCTCTCATCAAGGGTTGGTAATCAAGTGGTTTCTACCATGTTCTACTTCAACACCTGTAATCACATGGCTAGATTCATACTTATGGACGATGGAATTGAAGACCCTGGATATTGTCATTTTGGTCCAGGTTGCGATGGATTATTTATGATTTATATTAACACATAGATCCACTTTGTATGTCTCATGGATATGTCCAAATTTGAGTTTTCTCGAGCATAGATCCATAGTGTATTCCTAATGGCTATGTAGAATGTTAATGACATGGATCCACAGTGTATAATTGGTGGCCCTGACTGACATTTATGATTTAAATCACTTGTAGTCTGAGCATGGGAATGCCTACCTCATAAATGGTATGATATTATGCAGATGCTTGGTTGTTTGCAGGTTTCCTATTAGTGCACTCCTCGTTTCCGACACACACACATTATAAAAAGTATTTTAGTTGTCACGAGTTGTAGCCTCATACTTGTTGATATTCTGGTAGTTGTGGGAGGTATTTACCTCCACGTGTAAACCTAATGAGAATAGAATATTCCGGGAAGAAGGAATAAACCCTAATGAGTTGGATAATAACCCTAGAAGACAAGTCAACTCAAGAGGATAATCTGTATTATGTTATTAGCCTCCAACAGAAGAAGTTAGCTAGAAGAAATATTATATACTAAGTAAATAGGCACCCAGAATGAAAATTCGGCCCAGGTAGTTAGCCAGAATTAGTATAAATACAGGAGGCCAGACTTCATTCTGGTAGGCATTCTCAAAACTACAGAGCTCACTTGTGTGCACTACAGTTAGCCAGTTTGTGTGCAAGTTTGGAGGAGAAGCTGTCGTTGTAGCTGCTGTAGTTGTCGTTGCAACTGTTGTAGCTAGCAGATTATGTTTTGGCTTGGACTATCTCTTGGTTATGGTTTGGACTATATGATCAGCTCTTGTTTGGTGCGCTATCCTTGGAGAAAGGTGCACTACCATTTGTTTGGCTATCTATCCTAGGGTTTTCTTCCAGAGTGATTCTCTGTCAAGGTTAAGGTGCTCAGAGGGTGGCTTTGGCCTATGGTTGGGTGACAATAGTGATATTGTCTATGGTAAAACAAGCACATCCATCATATTCTAACAGTTTATGGGCCCACACCTCCTTCATTCAGTCTAACCACTAGAAGGGAGCATAGCCATAAGGATATTAAGCTCGTTGAAGAACTACCACTAGGGTTTCTAGCAGCAACGATCACCAAAGCACTACTTCTAGGGTTACTAGCAGGTGCAGTTGCAGAAAACCTAACCCTCTCATTGAGGCACCTTAAGTGAAGGTATTGACCTAATTTCTAGATAGACCAGTGCACCCTAGCCTAGCGCATCTCCTGGTGCTCTCGGCAAGACAAGATGTCAAGTTTGAGTTTTTGGTCAAATTTAGGGTTGACCAAGTCAAAGTAGCCATGAATTACTCTATGAAGTTAGAAAACAAGTTAGATAGAGATTCTAACTTTAGAGCGTGGAATAGAAGGATTGACCTCATCCTTGCCAAGAATAAAGTGTTGGATATCATGAAAGGAAAGATCGTGGAACCAAAGTTTGAACAAGGAAAAGAGAAGGAATCGCAGAACATTGCAGTTATGGAGAAGTTCAAAGACAGTGATATCAATTACATGAGTATTATAGTGGAATCTATAAAATACCACCTGATACCCTACATCTCCCATATTGACGCATCAAAGAAGATGTACGATGCCCTAACAAACCTCTTCTTAGTCAAAAACATTGGAAAAGTAATGAGTCTGAAGAATGAGCTCCATGACATGAAGATGAATGATGATGACAACATAACATCAAACTTTGTGAAAATATCTCAGCTAAGAGATAAACTACAAGCTATTGAAGAGATCATTTCATAGAAGGAATTGGTAAACATAGTACTCAATGGTATTCCCAAGACATGGGATGCATTTTCCGCAAGAATGAACACAAGGAAGGAGTATCCTACATTTGAATAACTTTGGACTTGTTGTGCTCAAGAAGAATCAAGGATCAATGCAAAATAGAAACCTCAAAAGAAGTACGATGTTCAAGCCTTCACAACAAGATTCAAGAATTTAAGTAACAAAAGGAAGTTTGAAAGGAATCCAAATCAAAACAAGGATATGTCAGAATTACAATGCTTCAACTGTCGAAAATATGGTCACTACAAGAATCATTGTCCTGAGGTAAATAAAAGGAAGGAGACACACAAAGAATCCGTTGCCAAAGAAAGGAAACCCTCAAGGAAAACCAAGCAGGATAAAACAAACTTCTTCCTCTAAAGACAAGGTAACATTATTCTTCATAGTTCTTGTACATATCTTGTTTGCATAGTCTCTATACATATCTTGTATATCTATCTCTTAGAAGATAATATGTTACAAGAAGAACTATACCTATGGAAGAACAAAAAGATAAGTCAGAAAATACACATGAAATGATGAAGTACATCAAACAATTCATGTGGAAGTTATTACATAAGTAATAGCTACAAGATAAGTCGAAATCAACAATCAAGAGGAAATTGGAAAAAGACTTATAACACCTTGCAGAAGGCAATAAGGATACAGACGGAAGAATGGACTCTATTAGATGGAGGGAGCCAATTATATAAAGAAGATAATGCATTCATACATTAATCAAGGATTAGGAGGGAGCTAATCCTATGATCCATTAAAGATGATGAAGTATATATCCATGGTAGTAGCCATGAAAAGTAGTATCTGTTCAACTCGACCTTAGAAGAAGTCTTCTTTGAAGAGAAGCCTTAAAGTATCCCTGGCTGTCCATACACATATGTGATCCTATGATGAAAGAAAGACGTGGAATATTTAGGGCATAGAATCTATAAGAAACTAAATGGACCCAAGAGCTAAAGAAAAACATGAGGAAGAACATGAAGATTCCAAGAAAGAAAGAGAAACCAGAACAACCAGTCATTGTATCGAGAATCGCAAGATTACCAGTCTGATATGAACTCACTAAAATAAATCAAGCAAAGGAATTGGAAGTTGTGATAAATAACAATCTATATGAATGCAAGCATTGCAATATTGTAATATACATGAAATAGGATGAAACATGAAAAACATGATGTAGCTTTGAATGGTTGGGAAAAGATAATTGATAGGATACTTGTCCCACACGCTTGAGAACAGTATGAGGACCATAAAATTTGGGCGCTAGCTTCTGACAATGCTTGTCCTTGAGGGAATTTTTCTTTTAAGGTTGCAGTCGAAGAAATACATGATCCCCTTCTGCAAATTGATGTTCAAAGCGACCTTGATCTACTTTTTGCTTCATGCGATTTTGTGCCATGACCAAATTCTCTTTGAGGGTACGAAGAATAGCCTCTCAAGCTGTAAGTGTTAGGTCAACTGCCTGGACCTTCGAGGCACCCAGTAAGTATGAGAGAACTAAAGGTGGCTTCTTTCCATATACCGCTTCAAAAGGAGTCATGTGTGTAGCTATATGGTATGAAGTGTTGTACCACCATTCTACTAGGGGTAACCATTGAGCCCACTGATTTTGCTTTTCCAAGGAAAAACATCTCAAATATGTTTCCAAACACTTGTTGACAACTTCCATTTGGCCATCAGTCTGGGGATGATAAGATGTGAAGAGATGCAATTCGGTGCCTTGTATATTGATCAGTTCTTGCCAAAAATTGCTTGTGAAAGTTGGGTCATGATCAGAAACAATAGAGTGTGGCATGCCATGAAGCTTGAAGACCTGATCCATGAAAGTTTGAGCCACCGTGGATGTTGTAAATAGGTTTTGAAGGGAACATAAATGAGCATACTTGGAAAGGCGATCAACAACCACTATGATGACAGATTTATTGGCCGATTTGGGTAAGCTGGTAATAAAATCCATAGAGATATCCTTCCAAATAGCAGGTGGAATCAAGAGAGGTTGTAGTGTGCTCGGAGATTTGAATGTTTCTCCTTTGTTTTGTTGACACACATCACATTCAGTTACAAAATTATGAATTTCCTGTTTCATACCATCCCAGAAAAATGAATGTTTGACCCTGTCATAGGTTTTGGTGAACCCGGAGTGCCCTGCTGTTGGTGTAGCATGAAGCTAAGAAAGTATCGTGGATTTAAGCTTTGATTGTTTACTTAAATACAAACAAACTTTGTATCGAAGTTCATCATGGATCCAAGAGTACCCTAGGGAAGATGGAGCATTGCACTGCAATTGTTGGATCAACTGTAAAATTTTGGGATCTTTTAGCCATTCCTGGTGAACGGCTTGGAGCCAATCTGGTACAATGAATGAAAGAGAAAAAAGGGATCCTTCATCTTCCTATTTCCAGGAAAGTGCATCCACAACCACATTGACTTTGCCTTTCTTGTAAATGATCTCATAATCATATCCAAAGAGTTTAGTCACCCATTTTTGTTGTTCTGGGGAGGAAATGCATTGTTCCAGAAAATACTTGAGGCTTTGATGGTCTATCTTAATTTGGAAATGTTTCCCCAATAGATAAGGGTGCCAGAGATCAACGACATGCATAATAGCCAACATTTCCTTTTCATAGATGGATTTTCTCATATTTCTTTTAGATAGTTGCTTGCTGGTAAAGGCTAAAGGTCGACCCTCTTGCATAAGGACAACACCAATTCCTTTTCCTGAGGCATCACATTCCAACACAAAGGTCTTTGTGAAATCAGGAAGGGCGAGGATTGGAGTGGTGCACATGGCCATCTTCAAGGTTTGAAAATCTTGATCAACGGCTGGACTCCAAGTGAAAGAGTTCCTTTTGAGGAGAGCAGTGAGAGGTGTTGCAATCTTCCCATAATTCTGAATAAACTTGCGATAATACCCTGTTAAGCCTAGAAATCCATGCAAGCTCTTAAGAGTCTTTGGGTGAGGCCAGTCTTGCATAGCTTCAATCTTTTTAGGATCTAACCTGATGCCATATTTTCCAACCAAATGACCCAAGTATTCTACTTATGCGGTGCCAAAAGCACATTTAGACTGTTTCAAGAAAAGTTGGTGCTGAGAGAGTAGATGGAGAACTCGATCCACATGAGAAAGATGGTCTTTCCAGGTTTTTCTATAGATGAGGATATCATCAAATAAAACTAAGACAAAATGGCAGAGAAAAGGATGGAAGACATGATTCATGAGGCTTTGGAAGGTGGAGGGGGAATTACACAAGCCAAAGGGCATGACCAAAAACTCATAGTGGCCCTGATGAGTTATAAAGGCAGTCTTGGGAATGTTCGCCTCTTTCATATGTATCTGGTGGTAGCCTGAATGAAGATCAAGTTTAGTGAAGAATTGGGCACCACTCAATTCATCCAGGAGGTCATCAATGATAGGAATGGGGAATTTGTCTTTGATGGTAAGTTTGTTGAGGGAATGAAAGTCAGGAAACATTCACCAAGAATATTCTTTCTTCAGGACCATGACCACAAGAGAAGAGTAGGGACTCGTACTAGGGTGGATAACACCTGCATTAAGGAGTTCCTGGACCATTTTCTCAATTTCATTTTTTTGGGAAAAGGGGTGACGATACAGACAGATATTGGGAGGTAGGCTTATAGGTACCAAAGGAATGGAATGATCAAAAACCACGGGAAGGAGGGAGTCTTTGGGGAGTGGAAAAGACCAATTGATGTTTAGAAAGGATGGCTTGGAGGTCTTGCAGGATCGAGGGTGTCTCTATTGCTTGTATGGCATGGAGTTGGGTGATAACACCAGAATGATCTTTTTTGAGAAGATTTTACATGCGATGGGAACTAATGATCTCAGGTGAACCGATGGTGATGCCTTGGAACTTATATTGGTGGCCCTCCTGGTTGAATTGCATAGTTAAGTCTTTAAAATCCATGAGAATGGGACCCAAAGTCCTTAGCCAGTCTGCACCCAATACAATGCCACAACCTTCCATGTCGATAGAAAACATATGGGATTTCAAGTGGTAGTCACCAATTTGGAGACGAACATTTTCACAACGCCCTCCACATTTCATGGAACCACCATTGGCGATCATGATTTGGAAATTATTGACGGCATGGATGTAACAATGATTTTCTTGGGCAATGCAGTGATGAATAAAATTATGGGTGTTGCCACTATCAACCAGAATGATGACTTTCCGATGCTTGATGTAACCAATTATCTTGAGGGTTTGGGGAGCGGAGAAGCCAGTGAGAGAATTGAGGGAAATGATCGGTTCTACTTTGGGAGGGTCTGAGGGAGGGGTTATGTCAATGGATTCAGGTGATTCAGACACAAAGGGAGTTTCTACATCCTCTTCTGAAATATCCTCAGAGATGGCCATAAAAATATTTTGTTCTTTACACTTATGGCCCCAGAAATATTTTTCATCATAGTTATAACAAAGGCCTTTGAGTTGGCATTCATCCATTTCAGCCCTGGTCAATTTTTGGATCTTTAGTGGAGTAGAGGGAGTAGTGGGATTTACTAGTTTAGGGCGAGGGATAAAGGAGGGTTTTTGGTTTTGCCAAGATACAACCTGTTGTTCTTCTTTATCTCTTTTAGTAGTGTCCACCCAACTCTGACGTTGATCCATGAGGACATGGACCCGAATCTCATCCTTGAGGCTGCTGATAAAACACTCTCGGAAAAAGGCATCAGACATTCCCTCTGTTCTAAAATCCAAGCGCTCAAAGGCAGCTATAAAGTCTTCCACTATTTCTAATTGTTTCAACTTTTTCAAATGACCCAAATGGTTGGTGTCAGTGTCAAAGCATTCATAAATCTCTGCAACAAAGTGTGTCCAAGCAATATACCTTTGACGAGAAGTTTTTCTCCATTGCCACCATTGCCAAAATTCTTGATCTAGATGGAGAACACCACATCGGAGTTTGGCCAAGTAATTTGTAACACTGTATAAAGAGAAATAATGTTCCATTTGGGTTACCCAACCAGTGGGATCCGAGCCATCAAATTTGGTCACATCCACCCATGGAAGGAGTAGGTCACGTTGGAAGTGATGGTTCTGAAAGTTATGGGAATGAGAGGATTGGTCACTCAGTATGTGGAGGTGAGGAAGAGGAAGGGTTATCTGTAGGGATATGCAGTTTGGTACATAGTGCCGAAAAGACTGATTCAAGCTTGGTGGTGAGGTCTTGTTTGATTTCCTCCATTGAGGACTGCATGGTTGTATTGATGGTGGGAACATTGGCACTGAGTTGTTTCACTTCTTGTTGGGTCTTGGTGAGACTAGATTACAAGGTGTTGAAGTGAGCTTCCAGGTCTTGGATACGAGTATGGGCGATGAGGATGGGGGGAATGAAAAGGGGTGGGCGGGGTAAATTGTTTTTCCAAAAAAATGATATGGATGAATGTGATAAGGGAGAAGAGATGAATCCAATGGAATAGGTCTCAAATAATGGTTAAAAAATTTCCAGACTTTTTTTTTTACACCTGGGGAATTATACTCTGGTCTAAATAATACTACAGAGAGGAAATTCCCAAATGCTTAACCAAAAATAAATGTGTATTTACTTGGCAACCCGAACACAGTTACACGGCAATAGATCTTGTCTATTTTAATTTGTTTATGTTTCTGTCCCCAAGGGTTAGGTATTCGAGGGTTCTTTAGACAAGGGTTTGTCATGTGCTATAGCTCTGTGATATACATGCGAGGTCCAATAGTAGTACTCGGCCCAATATCTCAGGGCACTAACTAAGGAGGATAGGCTATACTGTTAGTCGTACTACCTGACTACCCAGGTACTAGAGAGTATCTTCCCGAGTGTTGTTCTTGGTGACACTATAGCAGTCAAGCGACCGATTGTTTTATCTAAAGAGGGCTTCAAGTAATATAGGTTGTTCCATACACAGGTGTTGTTTGATGTGCTACCACTCGAAGGGGTACCAACAGGGGTTACAAGGGTGGCCGACATATGTGTGCTTAAGTACCACTTGTATTTCTTGCGTGTATGAATCCCTCAACCGTGGGTTTATGCATGAAACGACAGATCTTTGTGGCTTAAAGATGCTGAAATACATCTCTACCCTAAAAAAAATAAATTAACCCACACTTTCTACCAAGGAAAGTGCTCTGATACCACTTGTAATATACCAGATGTAAAATGTATGCAAAACAGAAATAAAATGCTAGTAATGGAAGAATAATAGTAATATAACTAGAACATTCACCACAATAACACTGAAATGATATGAGAATAATAACAGAAATGACACTTTGAATCTGAAAGCAATGTTCACAGGCCTCCTCGAGGGGGCAACCTCCAGTTGAGCAGAGCTCTATTACAATAATATTCCAATTAGGGTTCTCATACCCTTGACTCTTATTTATACTAAAAAGAAGCATCTAGAGGAAGATCCTTCTAGAAGCGGAAGCTTCTATTAGGTATTCTTACATCCGCCTTATTCTATTTTATTGAAAGGACTTTTTAATATTGACCTTTATTACATCTGAATATATTGTTCTACCTATGTGCAGGTTAGGAACCTAACAAAGATCTAGAACTAGAGGTTTTCATAGATGGAGGGAGAAGACTATGATGATTAATTTCTCCAGTAAACCAGACATACCTCTACATGAGTCATCATATCATCCACAATATCCATGGGTTGGAGTTCTACATCATATGAATGCAAAGAATTTTCTCCAAAGAAATTAAACAAAGAGCGTATGAAGAGAAACCTTAAGGCTTTGAGGTATACCAGAAAGAGACCTTTGTATGCAGATGGAAGAAGGCAACTTGGTGGATAACTTCCAATGCACAAAAAAAGTGTGATGAAGACTTTCTATAACAGAGGTATTGTATCATAATGATTATTCAGAAGATCAGGATGATGTATTTCCAATCCCTGACAAAGATCTCATGATGACATAAGAAGTGCCACATGAATATGTTCTAGTTTGAGCCTTGCCACGATGTAATGAGCTAATGGGGAACAAAAGATGAATCCAATAATGACACACTATATTGATCAGAGATATATGAATCCTTTAGAGAAAACTAATGTTCCAAAAAGACCAAAGTACTTTGAGATCAAGTATTACATTCTCCATGATGAAGCCCAAAAAAGAGAAGTGGTTATCCAATATATATATCCACAGATGAGCAGATAAGATGACATTTTGGTAAAGCCTCTATCCAAGATAAAATAGTTTGGGTACTCAAGATAGAGCTTGTGGAGAAAACTTCCTTATTGAAAAAGGAAGAGATGAATCCCAGGTTGGGATGGAGCATTGATATGTTATTGATCTATGGACAGTCATTTTTCAGTTTGAAAAATGGTCTAGGATGAGTAGTTCCTTTCCAGTTCGAAAAGTGGTTTGAGATTTCTAACGGACAGGCATTTTCCCGTTCGAAAAATGGTCCAGATCGAACAGTCATTTTTGCAATGAAAATGGTTCGATGGATTGTTGATGTACCATAGACAAATATTTCCCATTGTGTTTAACATGGGGAATGGTCTAGGGAAGTCTCTCTTCTTGAGGGTTACTTAAGAAGACTGGTCTACCTCGTCGGATAGCCATTCTTTTGAAGATCACAGTTGTGAGAAGTTTCAAAGAATGGTCCATTTTGGAGGTTGGTGTAGGACATTCATTTCCTTAGGAAATGGTCCAGACAGTAATTCCTTAGGGTAGATTCATTCTCTCCAGGTTTCACTTTGTTTAGTGTAGGAGGAATGGCCCCGGGTGGGGAATGGTCTAGGTTCAACAATCAGGGATAGGCATTCCTTAGGGTAGACTCATTCTCTCCAGGTTGCACTTTATTTAGTGCTAGAGGAATGGCCCAGGGTGGGGAATGGTCCAGGCTCAAAAATCAAGACAGTTATTCTTCCTTGCTTGAGAAGAATAGTCCAGATAGCTCATCATTGATGTTTTACCTTCTAAGGGAAGATGCTCTTCCATATCTCACAGATGTGAGTGGAAGAATGACCCAGATGATTCAGTTTATATCATAACATTGTTTCTATGCAGGTTGATATCAGATGATTTTTATGGAGACTGTATGTCTCTAGATAGTAGATGCATGCTACTATGGTTAACGTGTTCCACTGATTGTGACTATATGTCACGGATCAAGTATCTGTGTGCTACTTGGTTTGTTAGTGTACCACTGGATTGTAGTTGTGTACTACTATGGATAGACATAGTTGTGTTCTATTGAATGATATTGTTCTGATTTCCTTGAAGACTATCAACAATGTTCAAAATGATTATCAGCTAGATGGATGATCAAAGGACAGAGATTTCCCTGATGCAAAATGGTTCAAAACATTTATTCTTCCAGAACATATGTCCAGATTAGAAGAATGGATCTTGTGTCACTCTATGGTGTGAGTGACTTATCCAACATCATGTCTAATTACTCAAATGGAGTATGGTTTCGAGAGATGATGCAGAAGACAATGATGGTGATGATGGTGCTCATGATCTAGTCATGAGATAGTCTATACAACTATGTTGATGCTACCGGGTGAATGGTATGTTTGTGCTCAATACCATTACCTATAATACCTCCCTAGCTAGGAGAGAGTGTTGATATTATGGTAGCTGCAGGAGGTATTTACCTCCACATGTAAACCTAATGAGAATAGAATATTTTGGGAAGCAAGAATAAACCCTAATGAGTTGGCTAATAACCCTAGAAGACAAGTTGGCTCAAGAGGATAATTTGTATTAGGTTATTAGCCTCCAAGAGAAGAAGTTAGCCAAAATAAATATTATTTACTAAGTAAATAGGCACCCAGAATGAAAATTTGGCCTAGGCAGTTAGCCAGAATTAGTATAAATATAGGAGGCCAGTCTTCATTCTGGCATGCATTCTTAGAACTATAGAGCTCACTTGTGTGCACTGCAGTTAACCAGTTTGTGTGAAAGTTTGGAGGAGAAGTTGTTGTTGCAACTAGAAGATTACGTTTTGTCTTGGACTATCTCTTAGTTATGGTTTGGACTATATGATCAACTCTTGTTTGGTGTGTTATCCTTGGAGAAAGATGTACTACCCTTTGTTTGGCTATCTAGCCTAGGGTTTTCTTCTGGAGTGATTCTCTGTCAAGGTTAAGGTGATTAGAGGGTGGCTTCGACCTATGGTTGGGTGACAATAGTGATATTGTCTATGGTAAAACAAACACATCCATCATATTCTAACAATACTTTGGGGGGAATTCTATTAAACGTTATTTTGGTCACCCCAGTGATCCTTTTAAAACATGTGTTCATGTTTCCTAAAGAGCCTTCCTTAATGAGAAAAGTGTCTGGATTTCTCTTCTCAAAAACCCTATTAAAGAAGACGTCGTAGGCTGCACTATACGCAGGGTGCAGTGATGCCTGGTCGTCACCCTCTGCCTTGAAACTATTTTGCGACGTCGTCACAAGCTGTCCTATAGCTACGGTGCGACGATGCTAAAAGACTAATAAAAGGTCGATCTTGACGAAATTTATAGAAGAGGAGATTCTAGAAGATGAGGTGGCTTCTGAATGGATGGGATCTTACTTGCTTCTCTGATTTGGTGGGATAATCCTAATCTCTTTAACTAGCTCTCTTTCCCCTATACAAAGAGGGATTTATCATGGAAAAGGATAAGGTTAATGAAGGTTGAATAGGCTAATAATTGTATAAGGAATTCTACTTTAGTTCATGCTCGAGGGCTTCATTTTGGTTCATCAAGGCATTGTGGATCTTCTTCATGCAAGTTTATAGCAAGTGTGTGTGTTGGAGCAAAGGGCCACTGAAAGGGGACCTTGCAACATCAAGGCTTTTGGTCGTATCTTCCACTTTTACTTAATATAATGGATTGGCATGTTTCTTTCCCATAAAACCATTCTCATTTTGTTGTATGATTCCTTGATCACATAAATATGTTTTAATTGAGTATACTATTGTTGCTTTCACTTTGGTTGGTTTGTGTTCCCTTGCGGATACAATATCACAGGAGCACCGAAGTAGAGCAAGGACAAAAAAGATACAAGGAATCCATATTTAAACGATATGCCGTTCATCTCTTGTTTGATAGTAAATTCAATGATTAGAGCTTAGGGAAAGAATCATGTCCTATATTGTTTTGTTCTAGATCTAGGTGGATCTAGGGAGATCAGTTTATGTCTGCATTTACCGATTAATCCAATAACAAAATTTTCCCTTCCTCAAGTTCATATCTTGGGTCGTCCTTTAGTCAATGATGCCAAGACCATTGTCGTGTCATTCATATGTTCAAGAGAATTCCAACCCTAAACAATCCCTCTATCAAGTCGACCATATGAAGTTATAAATTCCTACCATGTCAGCCTTCCCTGTGTCAGTTTCGAATCGTTTTCATACTTTGATCTACCTCAAATCTATTACTTATTTCATGTCATTGATGGGGGATACATCAAGGCCCTCCTGTGAAGAGCCTTTTTCTTGTTGACTTCAACTCATTATCCGGGAACAAGACTTATAAATCATTTAGTACCTTAGAGCCTACATTCCCCAATGGTAGGTTTCTTTGCTTTCGACAATGGGTTCACATCATTGATGTTGATTAATGTTGGTTGTCATTGATGTCAACCCTTGAAGAAAGACCTGTAGCACAAAGGTTTGGGTAATGTACCCAATAGTGTTTGATGTAAATATGAATCATTATTGGTTTGGTTGATAAGAAGTAAATATGGATGAACTCCAAAGTGGTCCCCTTATGGTAAAAGCCCTCACGGGAAGACGCTTTGTGGAGTAAGAGAACCCATGCTTAATTGTGGAATAATGAGATGAAGGAAAGTGAATTTGTTAGGGAAAATATCCTATATGGATATTTCTTTTCATGTCATTTCCATTGGTATGTGGAACGTCACATAATTCCTCACGGTTAGAGAGTTATGGCCATGAGAATTTGGAGACCCCAGGTTTGGGTAATGGACCCATGTTTATTTGATGGGTAACAATATGAGTTATGATATATTTTCAGATAATACTATTCTATATGGATAGTAAATTTCATGCCATTTCTGTTGGTATGTAGAATGTCACATAACTCCTCACGGTTTGAGAGTTATGGCCTTATGAAGTTGGCAGACCCTCATATGTCATCTAGAAGCCCCAAAAGGTCAAAGTAATCAAAGTTGTTTAAGAGATTTTAGAAGGTAAATAATAAAGTGAAGTGATGAGTGTACTACAATTCAAAGTGAATACAAAATAAATTGTTTCAATAATAATTTTAATGGAGAAATTAGAAGTGGACCCAACCCTAAAATAACGAAAGTGGGGCCAAGTGACCTAGAAGATGTTTTTAAGGAAGCTACTTGGAGAGTATAAATAAGAGGCAAGGCTCTCTCATTTTAATCAAACTTGAGCATATTGAATATATGTAGGTTTCTGAGGTATACAAATGGTATCTAAGTTGAAATTCTAAGGAAAGTGAAGAAAAGAAGGTCGAAATGCAAGGAAGGATAAATTCTTTTGATGGTGCTTTCTAAGGTATGTTATTTTCAGGTCATCTCACCATTTTCGCTATAAATTATTTTCTATAATGATTCAGATCTTGAACTTTCTATGAAAGTGAGAAAACATATCCAAGTATCTATTGTTACAAATTCAGCTTGTAGGTCATTGTATTTTGGGAGTTACACTAAAGGGAAAATAGGGTTTGCGGCCAGTCGTGAAACTAGTCAAAATTAGGTGTTTTGGGTAAAAATACCATAACGTATTCATAATAGATCCAAATTTAGTGAGATAAAATGTGTTGGTTAGTTTATAGTATTTATTATTCTTTGTAACAGTTTCAGATCATTGCATCAAATATTTTGTGCGGGGCACGCTCTATAAGGTCACTCTCTAGAATAAGCCAAAATTCAGCAAGGTATGCCATTTTTTCTATAACGTCGTAGTGCCACTTGGAGGAATTGCATAAAACACACTGAAGATTTTTTTTTATCAATTTCATATATTTATACTTTACAAGTTCAAATTTATGATTACTTCAAGTTAGGGTTGTTGACTAATCCAAAACTAGGCATGTGAGACTAAAGAAAAGTTTGATGAAAATGCTAGTCTCTTGTTTTTAAAGTTAAGGAAGGTTTGCAAGAATGTGATCATATACAACAGGTCTATTACAGAGCTACAAATCATATTTGGATGATGAAATTGATGAGGGATTTTGGTTGAGGTACATGTTGAGTACATGGTTGAGAAAAGTAGTTGATGAGTAGTTGACACATGATTGGTACATACTTGGTACATGGTTGGATGCACTTGTTTATGGTACAACTTGATTACAGGTTGGTGCATGGTTGATGCACTTGTTTATAGTACAGGTTGACTATAGTTTGGTGCATGGTTGATGCACTTGTTTATAGTACAGGTTGACTATAGGTTGGTGAATGGTTGATGCACTTGTTTATGGTACAGGTTGATTACAGGTTGAGGTACAGGTTGATGCATGGTTCAGATTTATTGGTACACGTTTACAGTGGTATATTTCATAGTGATAGTGTGACAGTGGTTCCATCATTCTACTTCTACTTTAGGGTGGCAAGATGGGGCAAGGACATGTGGTTGTAGCCACCTTCCAGTTGCATCCAGAGAACATTGGGGGTTGTGGCCTCCTTCTGGTTGTAGCCAGAGATTTGGGGAGATGGAGATTCCCCTAGGTTGTAGCTTGAGAAACTAGGGGGTTGGAGCCTCCTTCGAGTTGCAGCTGGAAAACAAAGGAAGTTGATGCTTCCAATGAATGTAATTCTTCAAAACATATATGAAAAATCATTCCATGGTTTTCTCTCGATTTGGGTTTCCACGTGAAACACTGGTGTATTGTGTATGCATGTGATTGTTTATTTATTACTGCTCATTATTGGATAATAATTCTACATTTATATAACATTTGAATAAAAAAGATTATAATTATGTTATTACTGATTCACCCCCTCTCTCAGTAATCCAACAATTGGTATCAAAGCAGGTTCCTTCAGAAATCAATTTAACCACTAAAAGGTAGATCATGGAGAGTACCAACTCGTATAAAGATGGAATACCACATTTTGATGGACAAAAGTATGATTTTTGGAGCATAAGGATGAAGGAATATATATAGGCACAGGGATTTCAAGTTTGGCAATCAATTGTAGATGGATACAAAGCACCAGCAGTTCCACCAACAAATGACAAAGAAGTGAAACTCGGTGAGAATAATTCTAAAGCCATAAATGCACTTTTGAATGGTCTTAGTGATACAGTATTCACCAAAGTTGCACATTGTAAATTTTCTAAAGAGATTTGGGACAAGCTTCGAAATATTTATGAAGGAGATTCAAAAGTCAAAATAGCAAATCTTCAAACTTACAGAGGTCAGTTCGAACAACTAAAAATGAAGGAAGATGAAGATATTGCAACCTACTTCTTACGAGTCGATGAAACAGTATCATAGGATTGGGAGAAGAAATCGAAGAATCTGTAATTGTTCAAAAGGTACTAATATCTCTTCCTATGAGATTCAACCCTAAGATATCAGCACTAGAAGAAAGATCGGATCTAAACTCAATAAGCATGGATGAACTACATGGAATATTCACAGCATATGAGATAAGAACTGAATAGGAAAATCCAGATGTAAAAGAAGCAGCCTTCAAAGCATACAAAAGATCAAAGAAAAATAAAAAGAAACAAGAAGAATATAGCAGTAGCAACGACGTCTCGAAAGATGATGAAGAAGTGGCCAACTTCGTCAAAAGACTGAACAAGGGAACCAACGGTAGGTACAGAGGTAAGCTTCCTTTAATTTGTTTTAATTTTGATGGTATTGGTTATTTTGATAACAAATGTCCTCATAAGAAAAAGAGAAATGATGAAGGTTACTCAAAAGGCAAACAAACATATAAAGGTAAAATAACTACAAAGAAAGTTTTCAAGAAAAAAATTTGCACCAAAGAAGACATCTAATCATCAGATGAAGATGAAGTTAGTGACAGTGAAACAGGGAGAGTTCTATTCATGGCAGTAGAAGACTATGATAAAGAAGACTCCGAAGAAGAATATGAAGAAGCATATGAAGAAGAAATTGAAGACGCAAAATTTGACTTCCGAGAAGAATTAATGAGTGCCATAGAAGTTATCAGAAGAGAAAACAAGAAAAACAAGAAACCACAAGCACAACTAGATAAGAAAAAAGACACTCAAGAACTAGAACAAATGATTACAAAAATGAAGGTTCAAATAGAAGAAGATAAAATAATTGAAGAAGCACTCAAGGAACAACTAGAAGGAAAGGACGGGATCATTGGAAACCTGGAAGCAGAGATTGTCACACTAAGAAAGGATATTCAAAAGAAAAATATGCAGAATAGCTCAAAAGTTCTGAATGACATTATTAGCAGTCAAAAATCTTATCTTGA
>ML792706.1:30751-56740 GCA_009831015.1 Picea engelmannii | reverse complement strand
CTTGCTTCTATTATCCAATCAGGTTGGATGATCGAGATAGCACAGAGAAAGGCCTCAACATCTTCATCCTTTCTTGAGAGTGCATCTGCCACAACATTTTGCTTCCCCTTTTTATAGACGATTTCAAAATCATAACCCAATATATTGGTTACCCATTTTTTTTGTTCTTCTGAAGATAGTCTTCTCTACAATGCCACAACTCTGATCAAAATTGGATGTGCCAAGTGGAATTTACGGTAACTTCCCCACAACTTGCCAATTTGTTTCCTTTCCAGGAGATCTCACTTGTATAGCGTGACCTGCACAAAATAATTAATATAAAATTTTGAAACTCACACCAGAAATACTACAGTCTGTCCACGATCCAATGAAACTAGTCCCATGCAATTTGGATACTCTAGGAATAAGTTATGAAATTTTTACCTGGAACACCTTCTTGAGACTAGTCAATAGGAATAGTCAGATACCCTATCTTACACAGGGTGTATCTACCAATTTAAGATGATCCAGAAGCTGAAATTTTAACCAAAAATACATAATTAATTTCTGTAAATATCCTTAGAATATCAGGGTCTGAAATGTTACTAAAATTTGTTTATAGAAAAAATGCCGCAATGACTCATTTCAGGATGATTCCAAAAACCTATCTTGTATGGGTTGTATCTCAGAAAGTGTAAGGCTCCAAGAGCTAAATTCTGAATCCAACATACCTTGATCTGTCAAATAAATATATTCCAAGCCTTTTCTTTTGAAACGTTGTAGAAAAAACGTTATAGCAAAAATGCCAAGGTGTCTCAGATGTAGCAGCGAAACCCAAAGACTTTGAGCTCTGAAACCATATGTTAATAACCAAATACCAATATAGCATAGAAAAACCTCAGAAAAAGTAATCAATGCCTTGAAAAAGATATAATTTCAGATAATAAGCCTCTTCGAGGGGGGAACCTACTTTTACCCCACTTAAATGTTCAAGTACAAGATGATTCAAAATGAAAATGTCTCCTTGGTATATATAGGAGACTAGGAGGTATAATTACAAATAATGGGCTAAAGCCGACATAAATAAAATAACATTACTAATATAATATGCCCCAATTAAGGGGTAATGAGCCAATATTAGGGCTTAACACTTTGTGAATTTTCAGAAAGAGTTTTGTTTCTGAGATGATTCTTTACCTAATGAACTCCAGGGAAAAGACTCTGGGAGTCAGGAAAACAGGTAGAAGGTAAGGTGCCTCTTGATAACCATACACCCAAATTACAATAGAGTGCATGAAAAGCACCCAATCTCCCACTCTATTCTCTAGAT
The DNA here is from genome assembly GCA_009831015.1 of Picea engelmannii. Classification (NCBI taxonomy): domain Eukaryota; kingdom Viridiplantae; phylum Streptophyta; class Pinopsida; order Pinales; family Pinaceae; genus Picea; species Picea engelmannii. Next base: position 55,431 of record ML792706.1, on the reverse strand, counting down.
TGTACTGCAAATAAATTTTCATTTCTTCTAAAACCCTTGGCAAGCTATAAACCCTGGACATGATCTTATTTATAAAAATGAGCATCGTGATCCTTTTGCATTCAGACGATATGAATGCAGATGCAAGGAAATCCATCTTATATGTTTCTAGGAACATTTTCAACAAGTGTGTGTAGTACCTGAAATGCCTTAGTGATTGGAAATTCACTAGTTGCTTGTGTACATTATCATCTATGAACTCTTCAAAAATGATACAGTATGATGGACTGGACTCTGACTGAAAAAAGGTCAACAAAAAACCCAACATGACCTCTACTACAAATTTGTCGTTATCCAAACCTAAGATTTGACTGAGTATGGAATAGGCCCACTGGACCTCAATAACCATGATTCTTACATTCATAGGAAATGAAAAACTCTCATAATTATGTTCGGGTTTAACAATGGTCTACAAAAATAGGGTTTTGACCTCGGGGGGGCATTCTCTATAGACTGTAACTAGTTTCTCTTCCTCGAAGGGTTTAGATGTTGCGGGGGAAGATTCTGGTGTACCAAGGGCATGTCGAACTGACGAGCTATCTACTCTACACATGACCTCTGACCCTAACCTATTTAAAATGACCTTTTTCTTCCTGTGAGTATTGCTCGCCACACCAACTTATGAATTCTGGGAAAGGGAATGCGACTTCGACGCCATAAGGGACTATGGAGGCTTGAACTGTTTCAAGGAAATGTATTCGTCTTCCAACATTATATAAAAAATTGGATGTAGATACAGAAATGGGTGAGACAGTTATCTCTGTATCAAAAATATCGGAGTCTCTGTCAATTAGGGCTTCTTCTTTCGAGACGGGATCTTGTTCTGTTACAGATAAAATGATAGGATTCATGGACATGATGAAAAATACATGAGAATGAGTAAAGAATGTGCAAGTCTGGTTCATTGTTGAGCTTTAGTTCGAACATAGCATTTTCACCAATTTTCAAACGTTCAATTGATTTGAAATATCATAACATAATGATTAGGGACCCTACTTTTATACATGTTTTTTAATATCGGGGGAGAGTCAAAGAGGTTTGGGGTAGACCGCTTTTCACCCCGATATGCCTTTGGCAGTGCCATGTGGTCACGAGATGAAACCATGATATTTCTATCGGCCCTCTCTCAAACGATTAAACCTTGCACTAATTCCCCACCCGATACGCTTTGTGACCATCGATTTGGGATGTTTTCATATCTTTGGCCTGTTGGGTCCCATCAAACTCACACCTCCACTATATTAGTCATTCTCTACTAGATGTGACCCTATCCTCCAAACTATCGCATATTCACCATGGATGATTTTAGGGGCTAAATTTCGCTCATGGGCTAATTTTCCATGGTTTTTCCAAAAATGAGATTCGCTATTTTAAAAATGATTCACCCAAATTCTATAGGATAAAATTATTTTACCTTAAAAATCACCAAAAGTTTATAAAAACTATATAAAATCCTTATAAATTTGAATATTTTACAAAAATATCGCCAAACATTTATAGTTGGCATCTGAAGGATTAGTAATATTCGCTAAGGTTTCTACATTTTAAAACAAATTTCCATCCTTAAAATCATCCCTAATATTCACACCGATCTATCCCCTCGCTAAATCCCGAGACTTGGATTCCATCGATTTTTATATGGTAATGACATAACATTCATGAACAGTACTTTATTTTCAAGATGAGACTAGGTAACTGATTATTTGGATTACAGTGTGCCTTGCCTGCTAGTGGTTGGGTGTATTGTAGTCGGATTAAGTGGTGTAAGCTGTCCTATGGGTGGTTGGGTATGTTACCGATGGGTATCAGAGCTTCTGGTTGAAACAACAGGATGGTATGGGCTGGGTCTATTGGTTAGATTCTAGTGGTTGAGATTGAATTATGACCTTGAAGTTGAAAAGATAAGGAGGAATGGAGTTGCATAATTTACGCAGGATATAGAATGTGAGAGATCCTTTGTAAGGGATCGAAGGATCATGACCGTCCCTTTCGAATTCGGGAACGATCGCCACTGTGGGATCAAGAGAGATCTGGGATCGTTGGATCAGAGGGAAGGTGAAGAAGGTCCATCTGATGAAGGTGAAGAAAAGGTTAATCAAAACCATCAGATCTCATTAGAGAGAAATCAACGTTGGGGAGGAACTGAGGGGATCAAAAATAAAATTAACATTTATGTAAGTTGTGAGCCCACAATTTCTCAGGATTGTTGATCTTGCTAGATCAATAGATCAATGGTGGATATCAATCCCACTACAAATGAGCATCTTCGCTTTGCAGATCAGCAAGGAAATTAAAGAGTGAGTGAGTTGAGTCTCTGTAATCACTCTTGGTCACTGATCTTCAAGCCAAGGACACATGTCGACAAATGGGTCAGTTTGATAATTCAGAGCTCAGATGAATTGGAGTGTTCTAGTGTGGAAACTCCTGAAGCCTGAAGTTACGAGGCCTGAAGAGACGAAGTGGTGGGGCATGATGAAGTCACATGGAGGTGATGTGGACCCCAAAAGGTTAAGTAGTTTAGAAATTCAGAGTTTGGAATATTTGAGGAATGCCAGTGTAAAATATTTTAAAGCCCAAAATTCTGAAGTGACGTGGATCACAGACGTCACCTGGTATGAAATGGACACATGGGATGTGTGTCACGTGTCAATGAGTTTTGAACCTATGGGAGAGTGAAATGTCAGTTAGAACATGACACATGTCACCTTGCTGATTGGGCCACATGTCTTCTTCTGGTACTTCGTCACGTGTGAAGAGATCATGCAGTTCAGAGACAAGGCACTCCGGAGGAAAAAAAAAAGATGTGACAGTTTGCATTGGGTCAAGAAATCTTGAAGGCCCGAAGGGTGGAATACATATCAACCATTTCTCCTAGAATACACATGACAATATATCACGTTGTCTAGAGACCTGGTACTTCGAGGATTTTCAAGTCTCTACAAGTAAAAAGTGTCGAAGCCTGAAGTCACGAAGGCACGTAGAACATCGATTTAGGATCCCTTCGGGACCTTTCTTGAACGTTATATCAAGCAGTGGAAGGATAGAATAAGCGGAGGCATTAACTAATGGTAAGATATCATCGTCACTTTAAGACCACTTCGGTAAGTATAACTCCAGAGGAGTTGAGCAGCTCGAGATTTGAAATGTTCTAGAGTCGCGGAGCTCCTACCGACCGTGGATCTCAGCCAGGAGTATGGAGAGTTGATTCTTGAAACCTTCAAGGGTTTTTTGGTTTTATGTTCAAAGGAAGTGAAGTGTTGTGTAGTAAGATCTTCCGAAGCCTGAAGTACCGAAATCCCAAAGCGCTAGAGTGACGTGGCATGATGATGTCACCTAGGGTGACATGGAACCACTTACGCATGCCACATGTCAACTTGATTCGTGCCTTTTATAGACCTTATGTTCCAATTGGAACTCAACACGTGTCACTCATTGATTGGTCCATGTGTCATCTCCATATTTTGACATGTATCACCCCTAGTGTGTACTGCTAAGAAGACCCCAACAATTCTGAATTTCTGTGTTTAGGAGTTTTCAGGTGCAAAGTTGTAAAGACCTCCAATGCATGAAGCTCTAGAGAGCCTTTCCGGGAGTTTTCCAATTCAAAATTTGGGAGAAATAAGGTTTTAAATTACTGGATCTCCCGAAGCCTGAATTTTTGAAGTACTAGAGTCCTGAGGTTCCAGGGAACAACTGTTTGAAAGTTCAATGTTTGATAAATGTGTTGTGTTATGTTGAGAAGTTCTATGAAGTCCTAAAGCTATGGAGCACCAAAGTAGTAAATCTATGAAGAGTGAGGGTTCAGGAGTTCGCAGCTCAACGTTTAGGTGTTTTGAAGTGTTCTAGTGTGAGATCCTCTGAAGTCCTAAAGTTCTGGAGAAGTGATTTTTCATCTAAGCGTAGGGTCATGACCATGGTCACATGCAGTTGACAGCTGAGGGAAGAATGGATAATGGCCGAATTGTTGTTTTCAAGACAGAAAAGTACTAATGAAGGATTTATCCCACAGTTTTGAGTCATGGTCCCTGGGAAGGTGGTTTGAAAGAAGCGCCCATGCAGAATTGAATTCTATATCGGCTGTTGTTCCTGAGTCTGTACTAAGGCTTAAAGTACAGTGTCGAGGCATCTGAAAGTATACAAAAGGTTGATACGGGATGATACTAACCTTAGGTATGAGAAACTAGAGAATATTTCTATGTTCTCGTCGTCTAGCTTCCAACTGCTCTTGAGCAGTTATGTCACACTCAATGGCTTCCCAATATTGTTCCAATTCATCCCGGGTGTTCGTGGTTTTAAGGATTGTGTCTCAGAGATTCAAAGAGATATGTATTTGACTAGATAATCCAGGTTGAATATTGGGTTGAGTTACTGCGGGAACGGTCATTGAGTAATAGTTCCAGTATGGAAATGATTTTTAAAGAAATAGTTTATTTGCTGTTCTAATTAGGATGAACTAAAGAGAAACCTTTTCATGAAAAAACGAAATAAAGATGCAAATTGAAGGCCCTTTCCTGTAACTGTGTTGTTTCCGATAGAATAACGTGAGATGGGAGAAAACATTAAGCTGTATATAACGCGGAGTTCCTGTTAGTGAAAAACTCACGTATATACAGAAGAAGTGATTGACATAAACATAATTGACCTAGTGTAAGTAGACATAAAATTTTGTAAGTGTAAATTGGTCTTACACCTGCTAAGAGCTGGTGTAGAGGAAAGACAAGGGACAATTACAGAAAAAAATGCAAACCTTTCACCATAGTAGTGGTCGTACTAAATTACAGTGATACACATCAATTATGTAGAGCAAAATGGAAAGAAACAAATAACATGATGAAACAAACTTGCAACACAGTCGTGAGAGAATCGGGAATCTTCAGATTGCTTGTATTCACTCCTTTAATGTCAAAAACTCTCTTACAGTAAGTTCCCAAAAAAGTCTAGCCTGGTGGTGGTTCTTTTTGCGCTCTATTTATACAAAATTTGCCTCTCGGTTCAAAAGAGCCAAATTACTCCATCTGTCTGAATCTGTTTACAAAAAGGTGCCAGGTGCTTGTTTTTGCTTAAATTTGGTACATATGCTACACTTGTCTAAAAATAAAATACAAGCTGTGAAGGTTTTGCATTGACAACTGGGGGGAGCGAGATAATTCCATTTCATCCATTCTATCTTCAAGAAGTGCTAGGTGCCTATCCTCGCACAGATTAAGTGTACATGATACACTTGTCTACAAATTGGGTCACAAGCTGTGAAGGCTCGGCCTGACAACAGGCTTTGGCAAAATAGCACTCTCGGGCAAATTGTGGAAGTTTATCGTTTATTTGTATATCAACGATCTCAGGGGCGCCAAGTTGTGCACTGGGCTTAATCAAATGTTTGTATATTTGAGCTGGGTCTACCCTATCCATATTGGAGATTTCGGCTGAATTTCTGTCATTCTCCTCCTTTATGTCGAGAGAAATCCAATCTATATTTATCTGCCTTAGCGCCTCTGTGTCAGCTCCAATTTCTATCCCCAACTGCTCACCATTTATGTTATTGATGGCCTCTTCTAATGACTTTGCCACTTTTTGAGCCTGCTCTTTGCTTAAAGTAATATCCTGTTCCCAATTCTTTAACAAGATATTACCCCTGGTCTGTTCGGCCATGGTGAGCCCGGGATGCCCTGAAAACCTGTTGTTAGTCGCTATCACTGCTTCTTGGAAAGCGACCCGAGCAGCTTCTGCGTTCCTTTCTTTGTCAATCAGATTCTCAGAGATTTGTTGTATTAACAAGCAATCTTCTCGAATCTCTCCTACTTTGTTTAGCAGGATTTGTTGAGCAGAGGAGATCCTGCTCTGAATATCAGTCGCTTGAGATTTAACGATCTCGATGTCAACCGCCTTGCTTTATGTCATCTCCAATTGAGTCTGTAGCTGTGTAATCGCATCCCTCTGCTGGCCTGATTGTACCCGACCATCTCGGATCGTAGAATTTGCTTGTTCCAATTTGGCCTTGAGGACTTCAATTTCTTTTTTATCGGCCAATTGGGCCAGCTCTATTGCCCCACTCACTTGATGCTTAGCATCTTCCGCAGCAGAAGCTATCCGGGCTTCAAGAGTCTTGATCAGCTGATTCTTTGCTTTGAGCTGATTTTTTAACGCCACGAACGAGAATTGATTTGCTGTTGCATACGCTCCCAGCGTTCCTGCAATTTCAGTGGCAAATTCATCTTTCCTCTTGCTCATCCCATCGGTCATCACTTTGAATATTTTATTAGTGGACCCTCCCTCCTGATAAAATTCTCGCTTCACCATAGCTTTCCTCTTTTTATCAAAGAATAAATCATTAGGGGGGAGTTCCTCTGCCCTTATGGGTCTTAGTTCTTCCCCGAAAATCCATCCCTCATTAACGCCTCCCTGTGCTGACTGCAAGGGTGTGACAGAGGTGATGGATTGTCCGATCTGCTTTGCCGCCTTCGCTGGTGTGCTGAGTGGATCTTTCTCTTTCGGGGGATCAGAGGTCTTAGTCCTTGCCTCCGGATTTTGAGTTTTTGTTGGGTCTGTGTCTTTTATTTCCACCTCAGGACCATGCTCCTTGGGAGGGTCAGTAACCTCTTTTTCTGTTTTGGGATTGTCCTCCCGCACAGGGATCTTCTTCTTTTCTGGATTCTTCTCCTGCTCTGGACTCTTCTCTCGCTCAGGACTTTTTCCCTGTTCGGGATTCTGTTCCTGCTTCCCTTCCTGACATTTTTCGGGATTAGAAGTCTGGCCCGCAGAACTTCCGGCCTCCCTTTATTTATCCTTAGGAAGCCCCAAACCTCCCAATACGATGGGAAGGCATCTTCTCCTGTGTCCCTGAAATTTTAGAACAGAGGCCCTGTCTTCGGGTGCCAGAGACCTAATTCGAAATTGCACTTCTGAATAGGACATCGCTGCTTGGAAAACGTCATCCGAGGGTGAACTTTCATGTTTGAACCTTTTTAGTCCGCAATTTCCCAAATGAGCGCTTACGATCCCCTGAGGATCATGCTTCTTGTACTCGATGGAGACTAGGCTCAAATCTTCAATGGTTGCAGCCTCAGCTTTAGCATACCCAAAATCTAATAATGAATATCAATTCAGCCGAATAGGGAAAGATGGCCATACCTTTTTGGCCGACGCTTTGAGCTCTTTTCTCACTCCACCGATTACCGTTTGTCGAGCAATCTCGCGACAGGCTAGCTTGTTGGGAATGAATTGTGGGAGCGCCAGAGGAGGAACAGTGGCTCCGAAAACTCTCAAATAAGAGAATTCTTCCTCCACGTATGAGTCTACGATATGGCTCAAATTCGTAGCAATGCTATGGGAGATGCGAGGTGGTGTAAGACCAAAAATGGCGACGTGCAGGGGTACCATTACCCAATTGAAGATCTCATAAATAAATTTGTTTGCGTTATTTTCCCACAACTTATCATGGTACTCATGTACATTTTTTTCCTCGGTTGGACTCCAAGCCCAATTCATTAAAGGGAAGGGCGTCATGGAGCAAATTGCGTCCATGATATATGCGGACATGAAGAATCCAGATGCCCTCCTGGCTGCTTTTTTCTCCCGGTACTCTGTGACCCTGTCGAACAAACTATCGGAGAGCATCTTCGAAAAATTGAATGAGCTACCTTCTGCTACCCGAAAGATGAGGGGTACCCACCGGATGTAAAAATGTGCAGTATCCTCACTGCCGAAAAGCCGGCATGCCATCATTGCCACATATATGAATGGTGGCTCCAGCGAAGAAATTGAATACATGCCCTTATCATTTACTCTAAATGTTGCAGAGCTCGAAACCCAGTCTTTTATCAGACCACCCATGGTTTTATCATATTCTTTGCACTCCTTCTTTTTGAATTCCTGCAGGAATTCACTGCCGTATGTATATTCATAAGTCGTTGGCATCCTATACATAGACTGGATATGTTCTGGTCTGAAAGTCCCGACCGTGTTTCGTCGGTCATTTATGATGGTCCTCGTTGGTAAGTCGACATGATCCAATGCCCATCGGATCATGTCATAGTATGGGAGCAACCACGGTCTAGTTGCAAACAGGTGCATCCCCGACTGAACAACTGTCTTATACTTAGTATTTAGGTCGTCCCTTACAATATCAATGTCATCGTCATCTGAGTCTGGGCAATTTATCACCCTGGATTTCAGAATATCAGAGATAGCGGACCAGGTGTCTACTGAGCCGCCAGTCCGAGGAGAAGTGTCTGAGACGTTGTCTGAACCCTGTGCTGCAACCTCGACACCCGCTTTCACCGCTCTTCTTGGCGCCATAGCTAAACCTTGCTTTTCTGCTCTTCTGCAGTAGACCTGTGTAAACATGCGAAAATAAGTTCCCTCGAAGAAAGGAGAGATCTGTACGCATATGAAAACTATCCAAAACAGAATGAAACATTTCGTATATATTTGAAAACCCTGCAGCCTTTGAACAATTCTGTCAAATCGCAAAATAAAGCCAAATTTATTGCATGAATCTGATCTTATTTGTTCATGGATCTACCCTAAATCTTATATTAATGCCATCAATGTTCGGCGGCTTTGACAGGTAATCGGGTCATGGAGCGTAAGAATATACCTCGTGAAGTGTCTCAACCTTGAAGTGCGGGGCATATTTCTTTTATTTTTTAAAATTACGAATCTTAACGACTTGAAAAACTTCCTCGCCTTTCGTTGCATCATGAACTTTGCTTTCGTATTTTGACCCGTAAACTCGCGAGATCGCGAGGGTCGATTTTAATGTAATTAATGGTAATCGTGATTGGTGGATCCTTAATGATATGATTAACTTAATCGCCATATCGTGACTCGATAATTCGAAGACAAATTTTTAGGAGAGTGATATGCCGAGTCGCGATTTTGCGATGTGGCGACAATTAAGGGTCGAATTAAGAGAAGGAAATCTCAGATTAAGCGATTAATTAATCTCACTATGATTATGTTGCAACTTCGCGCATCGGGGTTTTGGACACCTTAACTTTGTGAAAGGAAGTGTCGAGCGGCGATGTGCCGAGAACCAAGTTCTATTGTGGTTAGTTTTTTACCCTCGGTTCTTGACTAAGGTTATCTAAAGGTTATCGCGTTCTCAGCTCTCGGGGTTGTAAAAACAGAAATTTAGGGTCGACGAATGCCGAGGCGCGAAACACCGACGATGTCTAAACAAAGATTGAAGGTTTTAAATTATTCTTAGCCTTGGAAAAAAATTAGAACTGAGTTCACATTTTCGTGACTCGGGATTTGTGAATTAAAAAATCAAAGTGTCCGACTCGCGATACCCGACTTACGACATTAAAATCCTTTCTATTCAGATGTTGAGATTTAAAAGTTTTATGATTTCGGAAGAAAAAAGAAGAACAACTTTAAATGTCAAGTATCAAACGTTGAAAATTGCGTGAGGTGAAAAAACAAGGGCGGCTCCAACATAGGCTCCAACTAGGGATCTCGCTTCCCTGTGAGGTGGGAAGAATAGTAGACCAGGTGCCAAAATTGGGTAAATGGAGTCAAAGGCTAAAATCAAGGAAAAAATCCAAGGAAAAAGAGAGAAAGGGGGAAAAAGGTTTCGCTTGGTAACCCAGAAACTTTTTCGAACTCAGATATTCTTTCCAAAGACAGCTGAAGTCACCTTCGCAATTTTCTCTTTCTCACTACTAAGTTTGGGGAATGATTCCAGACAGTCATAACTGCCCTAGGATATTCAACAGGTCTTTGTGATTCTCAGCTTGCATCCAAGAATGATATTATATAATCTAAAAAGGGGAGTCCTGTCGGAATTTTGGGGAAATGATCTGGTTTTCAGAAAGCATTGATTACCAGAGTTAATTGATGTTTATGTATAATAGCCTCACAGATCTCTAAGACATTGCTTCACTGCCAGCGAGCCTGTTCAGTACCCCGGTGAAGTTGTCTGACCCTTTTTCACTGAATTTCTTTTCACCACTTCGGAAAATATTTATGCGTTTAAACGCTAAGACGAGGGCAATCATTTCTGAATTTCCTTTCATCGTCTTAATGGAATTGGTGGGGGCAATCATTTCTGAATTTCCTTTCACCACCTGTCTCAGTATTTTACTTTTAAAACATGAAGATGGGAGCAATCAGTTTATATCAGGGCTGAGATCTGTGTAATATTTTTTATCAGAGGTCTGTCAACTTATTTTGATTACTTGGTATCAACCTTCCTTTGACCCTCACAATACCTTTAGTTCTTAAGGAGACAGGGGAAAATACTAAAATTTTAAAGGAACATCCTGTTTAAGCAAGCTTTGATTTTTTGGACGCTATTGAAAAACCTAGGAAAGTTAGGATCGCTATAGGCGTTCCTTAGCTTAGCAGAGGATCAAGTAGTTGAAAAAACCAGCTCTCTTATTAAGATCTGCTTCGGAATCCCTGGGGTTTGAAAAACGAAAAACCCTTTATCCCTTCCAAAAGGCTTGCGAAGATAGTGACTCACTAAAGTTAGGCCCCAAAATAAACAGAAAACAAGGCATCAATCGAACGATTTAATATCAAAAGAGATCACAACAATTCTGGACTAGTCTTCGAATGCATTTGGGAACGAAAATTATGACTGACTGTATTTTGGGTTTAATCTATTATTCAAATTTAGTATGAAGACCATTGAGCCAAAAATAGTCTTGTAATCTAGTCTTTTATATTGCAGTTTGAACAATATTACCTCAGATTGCTAAAACAGCCTTTCATGACTTGTGTATCGAAAAAACTCACCTTTGTCCTTTCAATTTCCTCGTGGACTATGAATTTTCATATGTATCACCTGTTTTAAGTTGTCCTAGCTCCAATACTAATCTGCACCTTATGTCTTGAGCTAGTTTCGCCTACAGCTGGAATCCTGAAAAAACAAACACGAATTGGTCTAAAATGCGTCGAGGGTCCATGGAGGAAAACCAAAAATTAAAAGTAAATGCTTGAGTGAAAACATAAATATGTACAAAAATTCATAATAAAATTTATTTATTTACAATTATATATATACAATTTTATTTTATTTTATTTTATTTTATTTTATTTCCTTTTTCATTCGACGACTGACAAGTCATGTAATGTTTTAGATATCGCCCATTGACGGGGGCGCTGAGAACTTCTCCATCAATATTTTCCAGGAGAAAGGAATTTTTTCCTTCTGGAGCCGAAACCCTGAATGGTCCATACCAAAGGTAGTCAAATTTTCCATGCTTCACGGCTTCTTCCCTTCTCGCATCCCATCTTAACACCAAGTCACTTGGGAAGAACTCTCTGTCCTTTGCTTTGAGATCGAACAATGCTTTCATATCGTCCTGGTATTTCTGCATTCTCTCATCAACCTCGCCTCTGAGCTGTTGAATCTCAATCAGTTGGTTAATCCTTCTGGTTACATGATTGTGCTCTTCGTGTTGATCCTGCCATAATTTCATCACTAGCAATGCTAAGTTAATAGGAGAAACCACCTCGGTCCCATATACCATCTGAAAAGGTGAAATGCCAATAGACCTTTTAATGCTGATGCGGTTTTCCCACACTGCGTGCTTTAAATGGACATGCCAGGACCTCTTGTTTTCGTTCAGTACTTTTTTGATTACGTTTACCAGGTTCTTATTAGACGATTCAGCCAACCCATTTCCCTGAGGGTAATAAGCAGTGGAATGGCCGAGAACGATACTGTACCTTTCATAGAATTTGACCATAGCCATGGATTTGAAAGCCTGGGCGTTGTCAGTAACGATCTTTCGGGGACATCCGAATCTTGATAATATGTTATCCTCCAAGAAGTCGATCACCACCGAGTCTATTGCCCTTTTAGTTGGAATTGCTTCCACCCATTTTGTAAAATAATCAGTGGCCGTTAAGATCCACTTGTGCTGAGCACTGGAATGGGGATTAATTTCCCCTATAAAGTCTAATCCCCATTGCTGAAATGGGGCTTCAGTTTTGACTGGAACGAATGGTAATTCAGGGAGTTTCTGCTTACCAGCGAATACTTGACAAGAGTGACAGGCACGTAATTTGGCATTAACATCCGAAAATAGTTTTGGCCAATAGTATCCGGCCCTCAGGATCTTGTAGGTCATGGATCTCCATGCATGGTGTCCTCCACAGATTCCTTCATGGAATTCCTCTATGACCAATGGAGTTTCTGTCTCAACTAGACAGACCAGTAAGAACCCAAGTGGATCCTTCCAGTATAATTGATTTTCTAAGATGCAGTACTTCACAGCATGGAGTTTTAGAGTTCTGTATTTGGATGGTGTTAGTCCATCAGGACATTTCAGATTTAACAAATAGAAAACTATATTTTTATACCAGCCTGATGACGTGAATTTTTCTTCAACCTTGTTTGGATATGTCTGGTCATCTGGCTCTTTCAAGTGTGTATCTTCGTCTTCTCCTTGGAGACAATTGATGTCAAGAGCTCTAAGGTTCGACTCAGCCAGGAGTTTGGCCAGACCTTTTCCTTCTATTAATTTAGTTGGCTTGATTTCTAGATCAAATTCTTGTATCTTAGCGATCCAGCGCCCTCGTCTTCCATCACTATCCGACTGTACCAATATATCTTTCACAACACTAGTTGGTACGTACGCGATAATTTTTTATTGTAGAACATAAGTCCTGAATGCTTTTAGTGCTTTCACCATCGCATATGCCTGTTTTTCTATTATATCGTATTTTAGCTCGGTGTCTCTAAGGCTCTTGCTAAAAAATGCGATCGGGCGTTCGAAGCCTCCATCATCTTTTTGTAGCAACACCACAACGATAGTATGTTCGGAAGCGAATGAGAAGATGAGAAAATCTCTCAAATAATCAGGGCTTGTTAACATAGGTGCCTCGCTGATGACCTTTTTGATACGTTCGAATGATGCTTTGGCTTCGGTCGTCCAATTTATTCTGCTATCTTTCTTTAGCATTGCTGTGATCAATTTGAAAATCTCAGCGAAGTTCGGAATAAACCTTCGCAAGAAATTTATTGTTCCTAAGAAAGCTTGAATTTATTTAACATTTCTAGGAATCCTGATAGTTTGTATCGCTTCAACCCTCTTAGGATCAATCTTGATCCCATCTTTAAATACGATATGCCCTAGAAGCTTACCTTTCTGCATAGCGAAATGTGATTTCTTTGGGTTCAAAGACAGACCATATCTGCGGCATTTTTCGAAAGTTTGTTTTAAATGGACCAAATGTTCTTGATCGGTTTTAGAAAAAACCGTCAAATCGTCAAGGTAGATTACTACGAACTTATCTCTTTCCCCAATGAAAGCGATATCCATAGCGCGTTGGAAGGTAGCCCCTGCATTCATTAAACCAAAAGGCATTTTATCATACATGAATGTACCCCATGGTGTGGTGAAGGCAGTTTTTTCTCTGTCTTGCTCGTTCATGGCGATTTGGTTGTACCCAGAAAACCCATCTATCATAGACATACGATTTTCCCCAACTACCTTTTCTAGGACGTGGTCCATTTTAGGAAGTGGATAATTATCTTTAAGAGAGGACCTATTCAAGTTCCAGAAATCTACACACAGTCTAATTTCTCCGTTCTTTTTTCTGACCGGGACCAAATTTTCTATCCAGTCTGATTATCTCAGAGGTACAATTATTTTCGCGTCTAAAAGCTTCTTAACCTCCTTTTCAATAATAGGCAACAAAATGGGGTTAAACTTTCTGAGCTTCTGTCTAAAAGGTTTAACTCCGGGTTTCAAAGGTATCTTGTGCTCAATTATTGAAGTATCATATGTTCGAAGTTCATCATAGGACCAGGCGAAAACATCTTTATACTGTTTGAGTAAGTCTCTATACTCGTTTTTTACCTTGGGAGGGAGGAATTTAGATATATTTACTATTCTGGAATATTTTTCAGTTCCTATGTCGCAGTCCTCCACTTCTTTTGGTTGAGGTTGTAAAGTGGACTTTACAGGTATGTCGTTCTGATCGAAGAGTCTTTCTAAAGGAATTAATCCTTTTGGAATTTGGTTATTTTTGAGGACCAACATGCGATGATCGGCTATTTTTCCTCGGAAAGTTTCAGGATCTTCATTTTCTTGCATGACCCACATCGGGTCATTTTGGTTTTCTTGATCTGGATGAGTTTCATAGAACTCGCCTATTGCTATAAGAAATTTCTGAATTTGTTCGTCATCTTCAAAAACTTGCCAGTGTCGGACATTGTCTTGTATAGAGGGTTTATATTTGATTTCAATATGATATTTCAGTTTAACATTCGTGGGAGGGAGAAAAGTTGAGGCTACCTTAGCCAATGCGTCAGCATGTAGATTCTCTGCGCGAGGAATAAAATGGACTTTTATAGATGAAAAAAAAATTCTCCATCAAATCCCAAGCACAATTTTTGTACGTCCTTAGTCTGGGATGCTTGGCTTGGTATTGTCGGTTTACTTGTTTTACTATCAATTCAGCATCACCGTAAACCTCCAAATTTTTTATGTTTAACTTCCTGGCTGCCTCTAAACCTAAGATTAATGCTTCATACTCGCACACGTTGTTGGTGTAATCTATGTCCCACTGCAAGTGGTATGAGAAAGGAACGGTAAACTTACCTTCAGGTGCTATCAAAAGTATGCCAGCACCAGCTCCTTCAGAAGATGAAGCACCATCGAAATACATCTTCCAGAGACCACTTTTGCATAGTTCTTCAGTCAAGGGGCTAAGCTCTTCTTGCTTCATATAAAGTTCTTCTAGACATCCATTTAAACCATCATCGAAAGATAATATGCAATTTCCCAGATCTTGGTCTGCGACATAAATGGGAAAATTATTTGGATTCTGAGGATCACTGACAGTATATGCCAATCTTGTTTCTCTGTACAATCGGGTAAACTAACCACCAAATATAGGAATTGTGGCATATGACATGTCCAATTGTAGAGAACCTCCCAACTTGGCCCCCCATGATCTGGATAACAACATGCCATATTTGGGGGGAATATCTGCAATAACTACATCCATCAAGACACTCTTGACTGGGACCTGAGCCAGGGTAACAACCAGATCTTTTATCATTCCCATACATTTGTCCTTTCTTGAATCGAAAGAGTATAGATCTCCGTAGGGTCTAGTGATCTGGAGGCCCAACCTCTCCATTATCTTTTTGGGCATAACATTATGTGAAGCCCCGGAGTCTAACATGCAGTTATGTAGCAGTTGGTCATGTATATTCAGGGTGATATAGAAAGGAGCGACGTTGTCCTTGGATCCCTCAAAATGGGGACCAAAGGTGATGTTAGGTCTGTCATCTTCTAGGTTGATAACATCAGAGTGATTTTCGGGCTCATAAACACCCATCACTTTGGAAATTTTCTTGCAATAAGTTGGGTTTTTCGCTAATTCTACCAAAGGAATCAGTATCTTAATTTTATTTAATTCATTTTCAAAATTGTAAGATGGATTGGTCTTGTCCATTTCTTTGGTCAAGACTTCCGAGGTTTTTTCCTGTGATTTGTTTGTTTGAATTGATTTATCGCCTTTGGCCTTAGTCTCAGATGTAACTTTATCTATCGGCTTTATTTCCTTTGTTTGGGTTTTAGCTTTTCGTACCTCAGACTCTTGAGTCTGTGTTATCTTGACTTTATTGCTGGGTAACAATGCCTCTTCCAAAGGAGGTTCATGAGATTGATCCCCTGGCAGGATTTTCTTAGGTTGGCTAGTTGAGGTGGGCTTATTTTTTGATCTCAGATTGTATCTGGGTTGAAAATTGGCCGCTATCATTTCTGTTTCTAGTTGAGATACGCAGGGGTCAACATGATCACCTTCTTTGTCTTCTTTAGACGATTGAGGAGTATTTAAGGATGTCTCATAGTCTTCCCTAGTCAGAAATGGCTGCGAACACTCATCATCGAAACATGCAACTTCATCTTCCGGATCTTCAAAATCTTGGAGGTCACTTGCTCCTACAAAATTTTCGTTTTTAAGTGGAGCTTGTATTTTTTGATCCTCATTCTTTATTTGTCTCTGTTGAATTTGGGGATTTGGGTTTCTCCTGAAGTCTCTTTTGTTAGAAGAATCATCTTTAGCTTGATCCAACTCCATCCTAGAGATTTTGTTAGACAGATCTTTGATTACTCAGGCCATATCATCCACTCTGTCATCAGTGTATCTATTTGACCCAGAAGGACCAGCTGGTTCCCTATAGCGTCTATTATCACGGTTGACTGTCTCTATTTTTTCCTTCATCTTACCTGAAGCCATCATATTGGATTCTATCTCGACTGCGTCGTCTTGCATTCTATTCAACGTGGCTCCCCTTATTTCTCACAAGAGTAACGCAAAATCGGGTTCGAAAGCTCCCGCAAAAGTTACTTTGGCTGAGGGCTCAGAAGATTTGACAGCCGTTGGAATTTTGTTATAAAGTTTGTTAAATCTCAGAATGAATTCCATAACGGTTTCTGAGTTCTTTTTCTTCAAGGACCCAAATTCGGTAAGGTAATACAAGTGATCTTTTCGCTCTCCCCATTGTCTTAGGAAAGCATCTTCCAATTCATTATACGTCCGAATCGAAGCGGCGGGAAGGCTCCGAAACCAAGTTCGGACCTGTCCTTCGAAGGTCTGGACAAGTAATCTCGAATAGACATCCTCGTGCACAATACCGCATATATCTGCGAACTGGTCAAAGAAGTTTATGTGCTCGGCTGCAGTTAGATCTCCCCCTCCAGTGAACTTAGGAAGATTTTTGATGTAATTGTCAGGTAATTCATGGAGGGGAACGGGTAAAACCAGGGGAGCGTACCTCGCTGCAACTTTCGCAAATACTCTAGGAGGAGGGACATTTGGATTTCCTCCACTGCCACCTCCGCCTCCAATGCCCACCATCGACTTAGAATTAAAAAATGGGGGGGTAGCAGACTCTTTTGAATCGGGTGAAAAAGGGAAGTTCTGATGAAGAACGGATGGTATGTCAAAAGATAACGATCTTTCCACAGGACCCTTTCCCTTGTTTATAGATGGGAAATTTTGATGTGGCTCACTCCCAAAATCTGAGCAGTCTGCTTCCAGATCTTTGGTATCAGACAGAGGGCTGTGGGAAGTAAGAGGTTCTGAAGGACATTTAGTCTTTACTAGTGGGTTTTTGGGTTTATTAACTGAAGCAGTTGCCTCTAACGACCCTCTCGCTTTTAAAATTTTCTCAGGATTATTGACAGGCGTAATGAGCTTGCCACCCGGGTTCTATATGGTATGCCTTCTACCAGACGCCGGTTTGTGTTTCAGTGGAGTCGCCAAGTGAAGGATTTTTTTTTTTTTAAAAAAGCCTTAAAACTGAGTGCACTCTATGTTCACTATCAAGGAGTAACACTATCAACGAAATAGTTTGTCGTTCTCCCAGGGAAAAGATTTCGTAACTTCGTTCCCCAGCAACGGCGCTAGAAAGATGTTGTTCTTGAGTCTGTACTAAGGCTTAAAGTACAGTGTCGAGGCATCCGAAAGTATACAAAAGGTTGATACGGGATGATACTAACCTTCGGTATGAGAAACTAGAGCATATTTCTACGTTCTCGTCATCTAGCTTCCAACTACTCTTGAGAAGTTATGTCATGCTCAATGGCTTCCCAAGATTGTTCCAATTCATCCCGGGTGTTCGCGGTTTTAAGGATTGTGTCTAAGAGAATCAAAGCGATATGTATTTGACTAGATAATCCAGGTTGAATATTGGGTTGAGTTACTGCGGGAACGGTCATTGAGTAATAGTTCCAGTATGGAAATGATTTTTAAAAAAATAGTTTATTTTCTGTTCTAATTAGGATGAACTAAAGAGAAACCTTTTCATGAAAAAACGAAATAAAGATGCAAATTGAAGGCCCTTTCCTGTAACTGTGTTGTTTCCGATAGAATAACGTGAGATGGGAGAAAAAATTAAGCTGTAGATAACGCGAAGTTCCTGTTAGTGAAAAACCCACGTATATACAGAAGAAGCGATTGACATAAACATAATTGACCTAGTGTAAGCAGACATAAAATTATGTAAGTGTAAATTGGTCTTACACCCGCTAAGAGCTGGTGCAGAGGAAAGACAAGAGACAATTACAGAAAAAAATGCAAACCTTTCACCATAGTAGTGGTCGTACTAAATTACAGTGATACACATCAATTATGTAGAGCAAAATGGAAAGAAACAAATAACATGATGAAACAAACTTGCAACACAGTCGTGACAGAATCGATAATCTTCAGATTGCTTGTATTGACTCCTTTAATGTCAAAAACTCTCTTACAGTAAGTTCCCAAAAAAATCCAGCCCGGTGGTGGTTCTTTTTGCGCTCTATTTATACAAAATTTGCCTCTCGGTTCAAAAGAGCCAAATTACTCCATCTGTCTGAATCTTTTTACAAAAAGGTGCTAGGTGCTTGTTTTTTCTTAAATTTGGTACATATGCTACACTTGTCTAAAAATAAAATACAAGCTGTGAAGGTTTTGCATTGACAGCTGGGGGGAGCGAGATAATTCCATTTCATCCATTCTATCTTCAAGAAGTGCTAGGTTCCTGTCCTCGCACGGATTCAATGTACATGACACACTTGTCTACAAATTGGGTCACAAGCTGTGAAGGCTCGGCCTCACAACGGGCTTCGGCAAGATAGCACTCTCGGGTCAATTGTGGAAATTTATCATTTATTTGTATATCAACGATCTCATGGGTGCCAAGTTGTGCACTGGGCTGAATCAAATGTTTGTAGATTTGAGCTGGGTCTACCCTGTCGATCTTGGAGATTTCGGCTGAATTTCTGTCATTCTCCTCCTTTATGTCGAGAGAAATCCGATCTATATTTATCCGCCTTAGCGCCTCTGTGTCAGCTCCAATTTCTATCCCCAATTGCTCACCATTTATGTTATTGATGGCCTCTTCTAATGAATTTGCCACTTTTTGAGCCTGCTCTTTGCTTAAAGTAATATCCTGTTCCCAATTCTTTAACAAGATATTACCCCTGGTCTGTTTGGCCATGGTGAGCCCAGGATGCCCTGAAAACCTGTTGTTAGTCGCTATCACTGCTTCTTGGAAAGCGACCCGAGCAGCTTCTGCGTTCCTTTCTTTGTCAATCAGATTCTCAGAGATTTGTTGTATTAACAAGAAGTCTTCTCGAATCTCTCCTACTTTGTTTAGCAGGCTTTGTTGAGCAGAGGAGATCCTGCTCTGAATATTAGTCGCTTGAGATTTAACGATCTCGATGTCAACCGCCTTGCTTTCTGCGATCTCCAACTGAGTCTGTAGCTGTGTAATCGCATTCCTCTGCTGGCCTGATTGTACCCTACCATCTCGGATCGTAGAATTTTCTTGTTCCAATTTGGCCTTGAGGACTTCAATTTCTTTTTTATCGGCCAATTGGGCCAGCTCTATTGCCCCACTCGCTTGACGCTTAGCATCTTCCGCAGCAGAAGCTATCCGGGCTTCAAGAGTATTGATCAACCGATTCTTTGCTTTGAGCTGATTTTTTAACGCCGCGACTGAGAATTGATTTGCTATTGCATACGCTCCCAGCGTTCCTCCAATTTCAGTGGAAAATTCATCTTTCCTCTTGCTCATCCCATCGATCATCACTTTGAATCTTTTATTAGTGGACCCTCCCTCCTGATAAAATTCTCTCTTCAGCACAACTTTCCTCTTTTTATCAAAGAAGAAATCATTAGGGGGGAGTTCCTCTGCCCTTATGGGTCTTAGTTCTTCCCCGAAAATCCATCCCTCATTAACGCCTCCCTGTGCTGACTGCAAGGGTGTGACAGAGGTGATGGGTTGTCCGATCTACTTTGTCGCCTTCGCTGGTGTGTTGAGTGGATCTTGCTCTTTCGGGGGATCAGAGGTCTTAGTCCCTGCCTCCGGATTTTCAGTTTTTGGTGGGTCTGTGTCTTTTATTTCCACCTTAGGACCATGCTCCTTGGGAGGTTCAGTAACCTCTTTTTCTGTTTCGGGATTGTCCTCCCGCACAGGGCTCTTCTTATTTTCTGGATTCTTCTCCTGCTCTGGACTCTTCTCTCGCTCGGGACTTTTTCCCTGTTCAGGATTCTTTTCCTGCTTCCCTTCCTGACGTTTTTCGGGATTAGAAGTCTGGCCCGCAGAACTTCTGGCCTCCCTTTCTTTATCCTTAGGAAGCCCCAAACCTCCCAATACGATGGGAAGGCATCTTCTCCTATGTCCTTGAAATTTTAGAACAGAGGCCCTGTCTTCGGGTGCCAGAGACCTAATTCGAAATTGCACTTCCGAATAGGACATCGCTGCTTGGAAAACATCATCTGAGGGAGAACTTTCATGTTCGAACCTTTTTAGTCCGCAATTTCCCAAATGAGTGCTTACGATCCCCTGAGGATCATGCTTCTTGTACTCGATGGAGACTAGGCTCAAATCTTCAATGGCTACAGCCTCATCTTTAGCATGCCCAAAATCTAATAATGAGTATGAATTCAGCCGAATAGGGAAAGATGGCCATACCTTTTTGGTCGACGCTTTGAGCTCCTTGCTCACTCCGCCGATTACCGTTTGTCGAGCAATCTCGCGACACGCTATCTTGTCGGGAATGAATTGTGGGAGCGCCAGAGGAGGAACAGTGGCTCTGAAAACTCTCAAATAAGAGAATTCTTCCTCCACGTACCAGTCTGCGATACAGCTCAAATTCGCAGCAACGCTATGGGAGATGCGAGGTGGTGTAAGAAAAAAAATGGCGACGTGCAGGGGTACCATTACCCAATTGAATATCTCATAAATAAATTTGTTTGCATTATTTTCCCACAACTTATCATGGTACTCATGTACAGTTTTTTCCTCGGTTGGAATCCAAGCCCAATTCATTAAAGGGAAGGGCGTCATGGAGCAAATTGCGTCCATGATATATGCGGACATGAAGAATCCAGATGCCCTCCCGGCTGCTTTTTTCTCCCGGTACTCTGTGACCCTGTCGAACAAACTATCGGAGAGCATCTTTGACCAATTGAATGAGCTACCTTCTGCTACCCGAAAGATGAGGGGTACCCACCGGATGTAAAAATGTGCGGTATCCTCACTACCGAAAAGCCGGCATGCCATCATTGCCACATATATGAATGGTGGCTCCAGCGAAGAAATTGAATACATGCCCTTATCATTTACTCTAAATGTTGCGGAGCACGAAACCCAGTCTTTTATCAGACCACCCATGGTTTTATCATATTCTTCGCACTCCTTCTTTTTGAAATCCTGCAGGAATTCACTGCCATATGTATATTCATAAGTCGTTGGCAGCCTATACATAGACTGGATATGTTCTGGTCTGAAAGTCCCGACCGTGTTTTGTCGATCATTTATGATGGTCCTGGTGGGTAAGTCGACATGATCCAATGCCCATCGGATCATGTCGTAGTATGGGAGCAATCGCGGTCTGGTTGCAAACAGGTGCATCCCCGACTGAACAACTGTCTTATACTTAGTGTTCAGGTCGTCCCTTACAATATCAATGTCATCGTCATCTGAGTCTGGGTAGTTTATCACCCCGGATTTTAGAATATCTGAGATAGAGGACCAGGTGTCTACTGAGCCGCCAGTTCGAGGAGAAGTGTCCGAGACGTTGTCTGAACCCTGTGCTGCAACCTCGACACCTGCTTTCACCGCTCTTCTTAGCGCCATAGCTAAACCTTGCTTTTCTGCTCTTCTGCAGTAGACCTGTGTAAACATGCAAAAATAAGTTTCCTCGAAGAAAGGAGAGCTCTGTACGCATATGAAAACTATCCAAAATAGAATGAAACATTTCGTATATATTTGAAAACCCTGCAGCCTTTGAACAAGTCTGTCAAATCGCAAAATAAAGCCAAATTTATTGCATGAATCTGATCTTATTTGTTCGTGGATCTACCCTAAATCTTATATTAATGCCATCAATGTTCGGCGGCTTTGACAGGTAATTGGGTCATGGAGCGTAAGAATATACCTCGTGAAGTGTGTCAACCTTTAAGTGCGGGGCATATTTCTTTTATTTTTTAAAATTACGAATCTTAACGACTTGAAAAACTTCCTCGCCTTTCGTTGCATCGTGAACTTTTCTTTCGTATTTTGACCCGTAAACTTGCGAGATCGCGAGGGCCAATTTTAATGTAATTAATGGTAATCGTGATTGGTGGATCCTTAATTATATGATTAACTTAATCGCCATATCGTGACTCGAGAATTTGAAGACAAATTTTTAGGAGAGTGATATGCTGAGTCGCGATTTTGCGATGTGGCGACAATTAAGGGTCGAATTAAGAAAAGGAAATCTCATATTAAGCGATTATTTAATCTCGCTATGATTATGTCGCAACTTCGCGCATCGGGGTTTTGGACACCTTAACTTTGTGAAAGGAAGTGCCGAGCGGCGATGTGCCGAGAACCAATTTCTACTGTGGTTAGTTTTTTACCCTCGATTCTTGACTAAGGTTATCTAAAGGTTATCGCGTTCTCAGCTCTCGGGGTTGTAAAAACAGAAATTTAGGGTCGATGAATGCCGAGGCGCGAAACACCGACGATGTCTAAACAAAGATTGAAGGTTTTAAATTATTCTTAGCCTTGGACAAAAATTAGAACCGAGTTCGCATTTTCGCGACTCATGATTTGTGAATTAAAAAATCAAAGTGTCCGACTCGCGATACCCGACTTACGACATTAAAAGCCTTGCTATTCAGATGTTGAGATTTAAAAGTCTTATGATTTCAGAAGAAAAAAGAAGAACAACTTTAAATGTCAAGTATCAAATGTTGAAAATTGCGTGAGGTGGAAAAACAAGGGTGGCTCCAACATCGGCCAAAGGATAACACAGATGTGTTAAAGGATGTAGTCGTATAGAATTTTTGTTCATGAATTAAACAGAAAAGGTACCTATAAATTTAATTGAATATTTTATATGATATGTATAATTCTAACTAGATGATTGCTTGTAGGTTTGGCAGGATTAGAGGTATAATCAGATCAATTCAAGAACAAGATCAGATATTAGAGTAATGGAAGCATGACATTTCTTACAGAAGTTGGATGAGGTTAAAAATTCCATTAAAGGGCATATCCTTGAAGGTAGAAGTGTGTAGACAGTTGAAAATATTAAATGTGAAAGAGATCCACTTCTGATATCAGAGTTCATAGTGGAAGCAAGATGCCAATGCAGAGGAATTGGAATGCTCTCTCACTTGAAAAATGGCACTGAATGAAAATGGATTTCCATTGGGGAATGGTACTAAGTGGGAAAGAATGGCCAAGGGGATCGTGGATGGAAAAGTGTTGAGACCCAAGGAACCACAATGTAGATGAGCAAAATGGGAGCATGCAAGGCAAAAAGGATCTGAAGGAGTTCAAGGATAACCAACTACAATAGAAATAGATAAATAAATAAGTGAATTAAAACAAAAATGCACTAGAGTGCATGAGGCATACAATGAAGTTAAAATGCATATGCATTACTAGGCATGTTGACATTAAATGCTTGGTGCATATGGATGTGTAATTTTTCATATGTACATGCTTGGATATTCATATAACATGCTGGTGAACTTAGAATAGTTTATTATTATGAGATAATGTTTGAGTATGACTAATGATGGATTATGTATTCAGGAAAAATGATATAGCAGGGTTAAAGACGTGGATGTTGTTGTTGCTTGTGAATTCCATCTAGGTGAAGACCCATGAGGGTGGAGGAATGGTGATCAAAATGATGAAGGAGGAAGTTTGTGAACTTCTACAAATATCGTTTGGTTAGAAAACGACAAGTAGGTTGGTAGCAACCAGGTAGGTATGCATTTAGTTTATGTTGATGCATGGATGTTGAAGGGGATTGAGGTAAGAATTCCCTTAGTTAATTTTCAGTATTTAAATTGATATGTAATGGTTGAAGGCCTAGAATGTGTAAGAGTTTTTGATGCTAGAATGCATTTCGATGAAATTTCGGTTGCATATTATGTTATGATTGGTTATGGGATCATAACCAGGTTAATTCAAGAGACATACTCCTTCTATAAAAATGAATATCCATAGATATAGTCATGTGTGAGACCATAATATGGTTGGATATGGAAGGGATATAGTTATATGTGAGTGATCAATGGTATCTACTATATATTTGATGTTTGGATTGCAACCTCCTTGCCAACACTAAAGAGCACTTAAGGACTATATTCTTGGTGTTGTGTTTGGGTGGAAAAGGAAGGTAACCAAATAGTTAGGAAAGTAGTAGGAAAAGTGTGGATGATGTGTTGAGTTGTTGGCCAGACCTTTTAACTCATTGTGGTGAAATGCATGACATAGTTATGTGGTATTATGTAGTCAATGCATGGATGCATTGTGTAGATGTGGCCATGGGTATTGGCACATTGATTGTCATTTTAATTAGTAATGTTAAGAACCAAACATCAATATAGCATAGAAAAACTTCAGAAAAAGTACTCAACGCCTTGAAAAAGAGATAATTTCAGATAATAAGCCTCTTCGAGGGGGCAACCTCCTTTTACCCCACTTAAATGTTCAAGTACAAGATGATTCAAAATGAAAATGTCTCTTTGGTATATATATAGGAGACTAGGAGGTTTTAATGGCTTAAATCCGACATAAATAAAATAACATTACTAATCTAAATCACAACTAATGGCCTAAAGCCGACATAAATAAAATAACATTACTAATCTAATATGCCCCAATTAAGTGGTAA
>ML792706.1:9273-22429 GCA_009831015.1 Picea engelmannii | reverse complement strand
CAACCAAAGACACCAAATCTGAAGCCATTGTTTAGACTGAAAAGATAATATAGCAAGCAAGAAGGGAAGCACTGGCGACCCCATCAGAAGGAGGAGCTGGAGAAGAGACAGAGGTAGTGATAGAAGAAGTTTTATCTTCCATTGGGGAAACACATAAGGTATTGGAATAGTTGGATATACCAAACAACCTAGTGGTTGAACCATCACTTAGTGGAGAGACATCACCAACACCCTACAACATGTTATTTGGAGATATGGTAGATGAAGAGGTAAATGCAAACAACGAACCAGAGAGATTTGGATTCCCAATATTAGACATTGCCAAAGATGTTGATATGAAGAATATTCCGTTGTCGTCACTACCTCACTTCCATGGTATGTCAACAAAAGATCCTGATTCATTTTTGTTTGAATTTGATATACTATGTTAGAGTTATAATTACACTGATAATGCACAAAAACTAAAACTCTTTCCAGCGACACTAAAAGACTCAACATTAAGGTGGTTTATGATCCTAGGAGAACACACTATCTTATATTTTGATGGCATGAATGAGACTTTCCTCTAGAAATATCAATATTATTGTAGACCTAGGGATGCTAGGAATGACATATTTAATATGCAACCGTTTGAGGAGGAAAGTTTAGAATATTACCTGGAAAGGTTCTTATACAACTACCAAAAGACAAAAAAAAAATTCCTTAGACACAACCATTGTTAGGACCATCTTCCTAAAGGGTGTGAGGGATGACTTTATTGAGGTACTAAACCTCATGAGTTCTGGAGATGTGTATCATAAACTATTTACAGAAATTGTAGAGTATTGTAAAAGGTACTCTCGTAGCCAAGACAAAAAAGGAAAAAGTGTAAGAGATCCTATAAATAGAATTATTAAACCCACACCAGGGGGTGTTACTAGGATATAATTGGGGAGTATACTATATAAATTTAAAACAAACATCCTAAACACCATCAACTCCCAACTTGATACCATTAAAATTAAAAGAAAAAAAGAAGAAGAAAATGCTACTTTGGAAATTTTATGTCCTTGGTGTAGGAAAAGGCATCCTGAATAGGAATGTCCTATTATTTTTATCGATATATATGGCTTATGTATAGAATATCATGCTAACAATGAGTGCCCTTCTTTACCTGGACTAAAAGAAATTTTCAAGGGAGGGGGAGAACCTCAGGGAACATCATATCCCCCCAAGAGGGCATGGAGACAAAAAACTACCAATATGTTTGTAGATCCTACCACACAATATTCACAACAACAATGGGTACCTCCAATGTCTTACCCTCAATGATCACCCCAACATACAAAAATACATCCTTTTCAACAAGGATGGAGGGGGCATGCATATAGGAATGTTACCTTTCAACCAATAACCTTTCCCATCTACCCACAATACCCTTCCAATATCTCTCATTTGCTACTAGGATTTAATCTCCCTCTTATTCCTCCACCTCTACAATTGCAGAAACAAATTGCATTGACTATGAACCCAAATCTGAAGAAAAAAATACAAGTTGCACCTATCCCAAACCCTCCTCGGCCTACCCCTATTCCTTCACAACCCATTTCTAATCCAAATAATAGACCTACATAGCCTGTACAAAATCTTGAAGTACAAACCTTCCCCACTTATGTGATAACTCCTGCTTCATTTAATGGAATTGAATTAAGATTAGGGAGGTTTTTGAATAAACCAAGTCCTACTGTGGTTATTCAAGAAGAAGAACAAGTATATAATCAAGCAATTCAAGAAGAAGAACAAATAGATAATAAATCAGTTCAAGGATAAGAACAAATGGATAACCAATCAGATGAAGAAATAAACACCCCTGTACAATAGGAAATTCCTCCTCACACTTCTCACCCAATGGAAATACCTCAGAAAACTAATCCTCCTCCTTATCCATAAAGGTTACTTGTGAAGAAATTTGAGGTACCTCTAGGGAATAATCTAGAGACTGAACTTAGAAACATATGTGTAAATATTCCCCTACTTCAGGCCATCAAGGACATACCTATTTATGCTAAGATTGTAAGGGATATTTTCATTAAAAATCTAGGGAGTAAGAGGAAGGAGCCTTCTGTTATACATGTGGTTGGACAATTATCATAATTTATATCAGAAATGCCATCCAAATATAATGATCCAGGAAATCCAATGGTGACCATAGAGATTAATGGTGTTTCTTTTGGAAACACACTTTTGACCTAGGAGAAATAATAAATGGTATGCTAGTTGACACCATGAAAATGTTGCAACTGAATCACATAAGACCAACACATAATTTGTTGGAATTAACAGACAAATCAGTTGTCATCCTAGCAGGAAGTCTAGATGATGTAACATTCACCTTGGCCTCTTGGGAGTATCCTGCGAATTTCTTAGTGATTCATCCTAAATCCTCCAAACCAATACACCCAGTGATGCTTGGTCGACCTTGGTTGGCCACTGTTGATGCATTTATCAATTGTCAATCATGAGAGATGACAATCTCCAATGGGAGCCAAAGTCAAAAACTTATTCTCTTTCCTCCTTCCCAACCTTCCACTGAATTTCCTCTTTGGTTGGAGAATCTCTATGGGGAGGAGGACTGTACTCATCCCTTTTTAACACTCGAAGAAGTAAAAGGATTTCAAGAGAAAACTGAAGAATAAATTTTAATCATGTTTTTGGCTGATACAAAATGCATTGAATACCCTCAATCTTTTCCTAAATATACACATATCTTCACATCTGAATTCCAAGAAATTTGGCACCCCTCCACCTCTACAATAGCCACCATTTCACAAGTAGATGAAGGGAAATAATCAATTGTCCAGGTTGTTAAATTCAACCTTGGAAAATCCTTGTATATCAATGCTAGTTTAGAAACAAACCAACAACAAAAATTGATTCAAATGATTCAAGGACAATTTGGTGCTTTTCCATGGGATTACTCTGACATGAAAGGGATTCACCTATACACTTGTATGCATCATATTTATACCAACGAACAAATCAGACTTGTTAGGAAACCCCAAAGAAGAATGAACATAGTCTT
Source organism: Picea engelmannii (assembly GCA_009831015.1). NCBI lineage: Eukaryota > Viridiplantae > Streptophyta > Pinopsida > Pinales > Pinaceae > Picea > Picea engelmannii. The sequence goes on along the minus strand of ML792706.1, from coordinate 19,368 downwards.
AAAAGACATAGTGAAAGAAGAACTCCAAAAACTCTTGCATGCGAATTTTATTTACCCTATATCGGATAGAAAGTGGGTATCCCCATTATTATTGTCCCTAAGAAAAATGGTAAATGGAGGATTTTTGTGGAATTTAGAGAATTGAACAAGGCTACCTATAGGGATTACTTTCCTTTTCATTTCATAGACCAGGTCTTGGACACTTTGTCTGGGAAGAGGTATTTTTCTTTCTTGGATGGGTTTAGTGGTTACAATCATATCCAAATTTCACCAGAATATTAGGAAAAAACCACATTTACTTGCCCATGGGGTACCTATGCCTATAGGGTTATTCCTTTTGGTTTGTGTAATGCCCCTACTACCTTTCAAAGGGTTGTCTTGGCCATTTTATGTGATTTGACCCATGACTATGTAGAAGTCTATATGGATGACTTCACAGTATATGGGGATGATTTCCAGCAAACATTGGACAATTTAGAGAAAGTATTGATTAGGTGTAAAGAAACAAACCTTTCCCTCAATCATGAAAAATCTAGAATGATGCTCACTGAAGGAATTGTTTTAGGTCATCACATCTCCAGTACTAGAATAAGGGTAGACCCTGCCAATATTGACATCATTTCTCATATCAAAATCCCTAGCTCATAGAAAGAAGTCAGAATATTTTTAGGGCATGTTGGTTATGATAGGAGGTTCATTCAGAATTTTGCAAACCTAGCTGCCCCATTGTTCAAACTATTAGCAATGAACAATGTCAAATTTCTTTTGAAATTTTAAAAACAAAGCTTTCAAGTACCCCTATTTTAAGAGGACCAAACTGGTCTCTCCCTTTTCATATCTACATAGATGCCTCAGATATAGCTTTGGGGGTTGTTTTAGGACAAAGGGAAGGCTAGATTCTATATGCTATATACTTTTTCAACAAGAATAGTTCACCTACTGAAGTAAATTACACTGTCACTAAAAATAATTCTTGTCAGTAGTGCATGCCATTAATAATTTCAAACACTACATAACAGGGTATGAAGTTTTTGTACATACAGACCTTTCATCCATTAGATTTTTGGTGAACAAACTTGTTACAAATGCTAGAGTGACAAGATGGATATTATTACTAGAAGAATTCAATATCACCATTTTTTATAGGTCTAGAAGAGATAATTTAGTTGTTGATTTCTTGTCTATATTCATTAATACAGATGATGATACACCAATAGATGATAATTTTCCAGATGAGAATCTATTTTCTATTTCTACTTACATTCCTTGGTATGAAGATGTAGCCAACTATCTTGTAATAGGAAAGCTACCTCAGAATATGTCCTCTCAAGAAAAATAGAGAATTATCCATCTAAGTGCCAATTACATGTGGCATGATGATTGCTTATACCAAACTGGGCCTGATTTGGTGATCAGAAGGTGTGTCTAAGAGGATGAGATGCATGACATATTTAAATACTGTCATGATGGTCCACGTGGGGGCCATTTTGCTGATAAAAGAACAACATACAAGATCTTACAGTCCGACTACTATTGGCCAACTATTTTCAAGGATGCAAAGAAGTATGTGGCCAGCTGTGATGATTGTCAAAGGATGGGAAAACCTACTGCAATTGATGAGATGCCCCTCCAAGATGATGTAGTAATTGAACCTTTTGAGAAATGGGATTTGGATTTTGTAGGACCCATTAACCCCATGTCTCAAAGGAAGACGTAAATCTTGGTTTGCACAGATTATGTGACCAAATGGGTGGAAACTAAATCTTTATATTCTTCTAATGAACAATCTGTTGTAGATTTTCTTTTGAAGAAATATTTACTCTCTTTGGTATGCCTCGAGAAATAGTAACTAACCAAGGAAACCAATTCACCTCCAATTTGGTCAAAGCTCTTACTGAACAGTATAAAATCAAACATAGAAAATATTCACCTTATCACCCTCAAGAAAATGGGCAGATGGAATCAACTAACAAGGTGATAGAAGCTATTCTTACCAAGACCGTTCAACTACATCACAAAGACTGGGTTGATAGGTTTCCTGAGGCCTTATGGGCCTATAGGACTTGTAGAAACACAAAAGGCCATACACCTTATGAGTTGGTATATGGGAAGCAAGTCTTGCTTCCCATATAATTTGAAGTGAAAACCTTCAAGACTTCCATGCAGTTAAGGATGGATTTGGATGAAGCTAAAAAACAGAGGCTATTGTAGTTGAATGAGCTTGATCAGATCAGACAAGATTCTCTTCAAAGGTCTACCCTTATACAAGAACAAAGGAATAAATGGCATGATAAGTATATCAAGAAAATGTATTTTCAATCAAATGATTGGGCCTTACTGTATGATACTAGGTTCAATAATTTTAAAGGAAAATTATCTACTAGATGGTTGGGACCCTATGAAGTTGATACAGTTTACAACAATGGTTTAGTTAAGATAAATACTATTGATGAGAATCATACCTCCTTTGTCCTGAATCAACATCGACTGAAGGTTTATCATAAGCCTATATCCAAAGAGGATTTTATCAGACATGTTATTCAGAGTTTTGAAATGAAACTGGTAAGCAAGGGGATTTCTCCCCCTACTGATCCACCACAGTAATTTTGTTTTGTGAATTAATTTGGTTATGTACATAGTTGTAAATAAGTGTGTCATTAGATAGAAATTTTGGTGTTACTAACAAAGAAAAAAGGTTGATTGTGTTCTCATGTAGATAAATGAATAAGGAGGACATATTTTAGGTGTATTTCTAACCCTTTATCCATCCTTGGTAGATCATTTTTGGAAAAGGAGCTAAATGGAGTTTTCTTTAAGTTTCTCAGACTCCTAAAATCAAAAACATCGGGGAGTAGGAACTGGCCCGGGCTCGAGAAAAATCCACAAGATAGTAGATGGAGTTTTATTTAAGTTTTTTAGACTCCTAAAAATTGAAAACATCGGTGAGAAGGAATTGGCTCGAGATCGAGAAAAATATATGGGAAAATAGATGGAGTTTTCTTTAAGTTTTTCAGAATCCTTAAAACTGAAAACACCGGTGAGCATTAACTAATCTAGGCTCAAGAAAAATCCACATAATAGTAATAGTTAGGATTATCTTTATAATAAAAAGGAACTGGAAACAAGAGCAGTGATCAGCTTGGTTCCAAAAAGAGGAGGATTTTGAATCTCAAAATGAGGTTGTCCAAGCTACATAGTACCTTCTTGTTACAGTGCTTGGGGCCCAGTCATTGAAATCTTTTGCCTTATTTTATGACACTTCTGTTGCAAATTCAGAGTCCCTATACCAAGTTTTGTTATTTTTTTTATATTCATGGTCTTTTAGTAGAATCAAATCACACATTCTTTTCCATAGAAGTAGGAAAAACCAACAATTTCTACAAAATGGAGCCTACAAAGATCCAGTATATAAAACACACTACCAACTACTTTATCCAATTCTCATTGAGTACCAAAATACTATTTTTTGGTGATCTGGCGTTGGATAACATCTCTATGCTATTCCAGTACTGTAAAAATGTTCACTTTTGGGCTCATGTGGTACTGTGGGGGAAGGCCTGTGCTATTCCAGTACTGGGAAAAACTCTGTGCTAATCCGATACTGCAACAAATTCACCCTTGTGTTCATATGGTACTGGGAAAAACTCTGCATTGTTCTGGTATTGCAATAATGTTAACCTCTGTGCTCATTCGATACTAAGGGAGAAGTTTTGTGTTGGTCTAGTACTACAACAACTCTCTGCAGTGGTCTGATACTAAGGTGTGATCTAGTATTGGAGATGGAGTTTGATAATCCTTATCCTATACTCAAATTCTTTCTGCTCGATATAAAATGCTTCAAGTAATAGGAGGTATAAACTCAACATTTTTTTCCATTTTATTAAAGAATTAGAATAATTATGTATTAAACGTATAGTTACTTTTATGCATCTTCTTGTCCTCAATTATTGCACGCTCCCTACCATGAACTTATGCAATACCTCGTATACATCTCCTCGTATAGAAATCATTCATATGCACTTGAAATGTTGAGAGTACAAGGTAATTATACCTCTAACAGAACCAATTTCATTCCTTTCGATTACATGGTGAAGAAACAACATAATTCCATGATCCAACATCGTGCCATATGAATGACTTAAACTACATCTTAATACATGTAAAAGCATGATCCCATTATGATCATGATGACATCAATTGATTTCATACTTGTGAATTCCAGTCATAATGACCACATCTCTTGTAATCATTTCCTAACACTCCCATGAACACGATCTAACGCCAACCTCCATACAAGTCTATAAGTTATTCATGAATTCAACTTATCTTACCTTGCCATCATTACCATGGATGTGACTATTGCAATATGAATATTAACTTATAAACGCTCCTTTGGATGGCTTTGCCATCCATATGAGCATTATTTATCTGTTTTATTGTCACACCATCTCCATTTACACTGTGATTTGGTTCCTTCATATCATTTGCATACTTATCCTCTTTTGGTACTCCATCGTAGACTACGTTGATCCGATACTCAATCCTTGATCCTCTATTTAGTTGCCTCATACACTTTAAGAATTTTTTTAATCCATCATGGGGGTTGATAGACACGAACCTATGTTCTAGTTATACAGGGAGACATAGGAATATCAAGCTTGCAGGGAGAGATTTGAACAGGCTGGTTGGGTTCCATTTTCGGAAAAATTCAAAGGCTATCACAAGGGAGTCTCTCTTTCTTTTCCATAGACCTATGATGGAGAAAGTGTTTAGTTTGGGGATATGAAATTGAAAATTTTGGAGGCCACCATAGCGGAAGCTACAATCTTACCTTCCTCTAGAGAGAAACATTTAAAGGGGGTGATCATTGAAAGGAAGCTTTGTAAGAAATTTCTAAGGTCGGATCATTAGGGCCCCAATCAGACCAAAGGCATTCCTCAAAGATACATTAAAGAAGAGTACTAGACGATGCTCATTATTTTGTAGATATTTCTCACTTGCGAAGGGAGGTATATCGTGACCTTCCTATACCATTTAAAACTTTTGTCACATTTTGAAGGAGGGCCAAAAATTGATTTTCCCCACTTCCTTTGGATGAGTTTAAATAAAATGGTGAGAGGAGTTAAATCAACATCCAAAAACCCCGAAACCAATATCCATCACCATGGCCTAATGAAATTATTGTTTGTCCATGCATTGTGAAAACAAGGCAGTAGTTGGAAACAACTACTTCAACAAAATGTTTCTCAACAAGGAGTGTCTAAATCTATAGAAGATTAAGAAATAGAGGCATGCAATGAGGGTTCCAGTAGATATAAAAATAAAAATAAAGGGAAGAAGTTAGGGGGTGAAGAATATACTGTTACACTGAGCTAATCCCAACCTATTGATGAATTGGGTAAGGATAAGTATGTTATGGAGGATTCTACTACATCCAAGAAAAACATAACCTCTCGATCTCATAAAACAAGTCCAACCCTGATTCCAGAAACTAAAAGGAAGCAAAGAAAGGACTTTGGGCAAGGTGAATGCTTGAATAGTGCTCCTGAGGGAACCATTGAATTATCACCAAAGCCAGTTATCAAGTTGGAAAAGGTCCATGAACTAAACATTCAGAGCAGGAAAAAGTGTCAAAAGAAGGGTGAACCAACAAAAAAGATCCTAGAGGATCCCACTACATCCAAGAAGGAGAGGCGTGCCCAATCTAAGGGACCAATTCCAACCTCGATCCCTAAAAATCAATTTCCACAAAGTGAGAGTCTAAAAAGGAAGAAACCTAGTCAAAAGGAAGTTTCATATGGTGCCCCTGAGGCAATTGTTGAGTTCTCTCAAGAATCAATTAATGAGTTGGAGAAGACCCCTGAAGCAGCTATTGTGTTTCCTCAAGAGCCAATTAGTGAGTTGGACAAGACTCCTAAGGTGAAAAGTGGAAGTAAGGGGAATCTTAAGACAAGGAAGGTTCAAAAGAAACAAATCTCAAGGCCTACACCTCATTCCTCCAAAGTGGAAGCAAGGAATGTTCAACATGAACAAACTCTAGAACCTACACTTTGGTCCTATAAGGTGAAATTAAAATCTATATAAGAGAAATTGGCCCCCATGCCTATAAATGCTATTAAAACAAAGAAGAGGAATTTTTTTGAAGAGACTTCCACCCCTATCAGCAAATATGAGGAAGCCTCACTTCCTGTACGAAGAGCCACAAGGAGCATGGCCAAACAAATAATAGTTCCACATGTTCCTTCTCTTCCAGAAGAGTCGATTTATATTATGACTTCTCCAGAGAAAGAAAGTGGCTATGGAGTGACGATTAGTGATACTGAGGGGTTAGTGACAGAAACCTTGTGAGGTCTAAGAAAGGAGAAGGAATCTTGAGAGGAGGTGACTGAACAAACAACCACATATGATCCTGACAATTCTATGAGAAAACATCAATTGATAGTGAAGGTTTGGAAACTGACAAAACATAATGAGAAGATGAAACAAGAGGTTATAGAGTATCAAGTGTTGGATAGGAATATTAAGGTAGAGAATGCACAATTTAAAGAATAAACCTAAGGTTACATGATGCACAAGAAGAAGTCTCTGCTAAACTCAACAAGTTTTTCATTTGATCCAATACACCAGGGTGATTAAGAAGGAGCTTAGGAGTGAGGCTTATGGGTTAAAAATTATACAACCAGATAAATGATGTGCAGACAGGATGGGAGACGATTTAGTTTTGCAAAGTTTTGAGTATAATTTTTGACATTGTTGCATGATGAAATGCAATAAATTTAGCATGGGGGAAATGTTGAGTCTCCATTTTGACACCTCTATTATCCTATATTATCCTCTATCTGGGTCAATTTTACCTCTCACAAATGCATATATTGTCTATTTCCTCCACAAACCTACCTTGTGACACTAGTACATTTGGGTCAAATTTCGACGGTGCGTTCAATGCAATTGCCACTTTATATTGTCGGGAGAACGACAAACAACAGACCCCCTCAAACGTCGTTTCACATGATGTCTCTTTTCCGACGACATAGATTTCGTCATTATTGCGACATCTTGGAGGTGGCAAGACCGACGTCTTGAATGTGGCAAGAGAGACGTCTGGAACGTGGAAAGAGAGACGTCTAAAATGTGGCAAGACCGACGTCTTGAACGTGGCAAGAAAGACATATGAAATGTGGCAAGAGAGACGTCTAAAACGTGGAAATACTGACGCATTGAACGTGGCAAGAGAGACATATGAAATGTGGCAAGAGAGACGTCTGGAACATGGCAAGAGAGATGTTGAAACGTGGCAAGAGAGACATCTAAAATGTGGCAAGACCGACGTCTTGAACGTGGCAAGAGAGACTTCTGAAACGTGGCAAGAGAGATGTCTGGAACGTGTCAAGAGAGACATATAAAAGGTGGCAAGACCGATGTCTTGAACGTGGCAAGAGAGACGTCTTGAACGTGGCAAGACTGACGTCTTGAAGGTGGCAAGATAGACATCTAGAACGTGGGAAGAGGGACGTTAAGAGGTATCATCTCCGACGTGGTTGCTATGGGGGCGACACTCCAAGATGTCGCAATAACGACTATGTTGTAGATATTTAAAAAAAAAATACTCCCAGAAAGATCAGAGTTATAATATTTCTCTAAGCCCTGATAAGGCTCCAGGCCCAAATGGGTTCACAACAAATTTCTACAAGAAGGTTTGGCATATCATTAAATCTAATTTCTTGAATATATAGAAGAAGTAGGAATTTTGTGGAAAATCGACGAGGAACCAATTCTACTTTCGCAATCATTATACCAAAAGAGTCAAATCCTCAAAAATATTCGAGGTTCAGGCCCATTTATATATGCAATGTTTCCTACAAGATATTCCCAAAAATCATTGCTAATAGAATCAAACCTATAATTGTAAAAATTATCTTCAAAAAACCAGGATTTATGCCCAATCAATCCATCTTTGAAAATATCATTGTGAATGAAATGAAAGACAACAATAATACAAAAAAGACAGAGATATAGTGAAAACCAAATTCTATCCCTCACAATAGTGATAAACATAGTACAGATACAATGGCTAGAATGATGGTAGCTATCTCTGAGAAGAGATGTGTCTACATTGTGCAATGCTCATTCACAAAAAGCCCATAACAAGAGGCTGAAACTACAGCTTATCATAATGCCAAAACTCCTAAGATCCAAAAACCCTAACCAATAAGTATGTAGGAAGCCAATAAGTATGTAGGAGAGCCCAAGCGGTTGATGAGAGAGAGTAGAGCGCCAGAGAGACTTGGATCTTACTTGGCTATGGTGACAAACATCACAGATGCAGAGCCCACGACATTTGCGCAGGCATTTGACCAACATGTTTGGCAAGAGGCCATGCAGGAGCAGTAGGACTCCATCATGTGCAATGATGTGTGAGAGGTGGTGTCGAGGCCTAAGGGGAAGTTTGTTGTGACTTCCAGGTGGTTGTATAAGACCAAGTATGCTACATATGGAAACATAGAGAAACACAAGGCCCGATCTGTGGCGAGAGGATTCTCTCAAATAGAGGGAGCCGACTATGATGAGACGTTCACCCCAGTTGCGAGATACACTTATATCCAGAGAATTATTGACATTGCAACATAGATGGGTTGGAGGATACATCAAATGGATGTAAAGACTGCTTTTCTGAATGGCTTTATAGAGGAGGAGGTGTACATAGAACAACCACAGGGGTTTGAGGTATTGGGGAGAGAGTCCCATGTGTGTCTTCTAAGAAAGACACTTTATGGTCTGAAGCAAGCTCCAAGAGCTTGGTATTCGAGGATAGATGCTTAATTGCTTCAGATGGGGTTTGAGAAGAGTGAGGCAAATCCTAACCTCTACTATATTATACGAGGTGAATATACACTCATTCTCATACTTGACTTCAAAACTTGCTTTTTTTGGTCACGTACCTTCAAGTTTTCTTTAGACTATTTCTTATCTTTATCTACCTTCTACATGTTCCTCTGTACTTGGGTATCTTTATCTACTTTCTACGTGATTTGTCCATTGTCTTCAACATAATTTTTTTGGATTCCATCATTTCTCGCTTTAGGTGCTTAATTTCTATTTGAAGAATCTTAGTTTGGATTTAGTATTTTGATTGCCAAATCTAGCATTTGGCAATGCACTGTTTCGGTTTCCTAAGCAATTGACTTCAATAAAGATTTGATTTTTGATGCAACTAGAACATCTCAGAATTTCCTTTGGCAATATTTCATTGAACATTCCCTCAAATCTTCATTATCTTTCTACCACAAACATAATTATATCAATTGTTGACGAAATTTACAGAGTCCTGGAATGTCGACATTCTGAAATTCTATGATAGGTTACAGGTGTTTTTTGATGGGGAAGGATACTCCCCATACTCCCCATATTAAATATTCTATCATCCTTCTGATGGAAAATTACTGTTCTTCAAACAACCCATCGAATGTCAAAGGAGATACAATTTTCATATCGACTTAATCCATCTACAGTAGGCTATCAGATTAACAGAAACGTTATTTGAAAACAGAGAATGCAGTCACATCCTTCTGTATTCCGACTTCCGTTGAAATTTCCTTCTGATTTTCCATTGATAGGAACTTGGAAGAGAGTAGTACAAGACTTCAAAAAATAGAGTATATGTGGCGTCTAGGATAGAATCAAAACAAATAGATACATGCTTTGCAGATGAGAAGATAACCTAATTCTGGAATTAATAAACATCATTGCAAGTTACTAAAACTATACAAAGTAAAGTCTTCCAGATTGTTTTGACACAATATCATAGAACTATAATTAGAGAACACAGAAGACAACTTCCATATTCTGATTTACAAAGATATAACGCCAAGAAATATCAGGATAGTTAAAATAAACACAGTGTGAGGCCACAAGGGCACATCACCTGTGAGTGAGTCTACGCTCACATAAACTATTGTGTTTTTCTTGGATAAATTGCTTACAAATAAATAGGCTAGCAGAGCCTATAACAAACCCCTACCTTTGTGGATCTGAAACTAATTCAAACCTAAACATGAAGAACACACAACAACTTAGTTAAGCATATCTTAACTAATT
>ML792705.1:950670-978089 GCA_009831015.1 Picea engelmannii | reverse complement strand
AAATACTATTTTCTTGTCCACTTGATATCTTGAAAATATTTGAATTATTATTCCATGGGCGTATTTGTTATGAATGTTAATGGATTATGCTATTGAATGTGATAACATCATATATTATCACCATATGCTTGCGTTGCTTGGTTGTTGAGGACTAGTAGTAGGTGTATTGCTTTGGGTCGAGTGCTCAACAGTGGACTTCATCAAACGTATGGACGAGGTAGGCCTTTTATCTTGTCTTTCTTGCATATTTTTTTATATAACATACTTGAGAATAGATTTATTTCTACAGTCATTTCCGTCTGTTGTGGTTTGCTCCTAGCCATAGAGATATTTTCCTCATAACATAATTGGTGACCATACTGTGGATTGAATCTTCTTTCTTGGGGTTTTGAGTGTTTTTCTCCTTAGATTTCTCTCATTCATATTGAGTATATTGCCATGTGATTTCTTATTAACATCCTTTTTTCACTCCAGGTCTGAGTCTTTCATCCTTCTCCTTAGCCTAGCTGTGTTTTTGACACTTATACATGGATTTTTTCTTGACAATCACATATATATGCATGTTGTCGTTCTGCAAGCTGCATACATACATGCTTCAACTTCTGTCCTTGATGATTGATGAGTCTTCTTAGGTCTTTGTAGTGACTTTTAAGTGTCTGTGGGATGACAGGAAACCTATCTTTGGTTGAATTTTTGGGTGGTTCCTTTGTCATCATCTTTTCATTTTGATTGTCCTTGTACATTGGGATGGGTGTTTTTGCTCCTTGGTACCCTACTTGAGTTGTCTCTTTCTATACACAATAGAGTCTTTATATATCAAGCTATTGTTCAGTCCATGCATTTTCATTTTTCTTATTTTGAAAATACAAAAATATTAGGTATTTTACATTGATTGGCATTTTGATATTTTGAGTCTTTGTCATTTATCTTAGTGCACGTAAAGAAAGATGGCATTTTTATTTAGAATTTCATAATTGAATTGAAAATTGCATTGTTTTCAGGAAGCCTATCATTCATTGAAAATTGAAGTTAGGACTTTGCATTGTATTCATATTTACTTTATTTTCTGAGTCATAACATCACCAGTTTCATGAATGCACCTCTTTGAGTAAGCACGACCATTAATATTAACGCTATAATTTAAAATTGATTAGTAACGATTTTATTTTCTAGGGTGCACAAACTATCTTAGGATTTAGTGCCTTGGAATAGGATTTTGTGAGTAAACTTCTCCAAGTCTATTAAATCAACATATGTGTTTGAATAAGGGAGTGGATAAATCCATTGTATAATCGGTAAGATTAGGAGGCTCTGCTTACACCAGAGTTAATCATGAGGTCGCACGAGGTCAGTTGAAGGGATATCCCTTCGATACCTTTTTAGCGTTAGAGATATTTCTGGGGATCTATTCATATTTGGGGATCTTTCTAGTGCTCTTACCTCCATGAGAGGAAGTGCTTTCAAGGTTTCGATATTTTCCACCCTACCCATACGGTGGACCTAACTTACGATTGCTCGCCTATACATTGGTTATACAATGATTTCTTTGTTCCTTGACTTAGGTGCCACATAAGTTACTTGCAGGGGTTATTCTGTAGGTACCCTGGGTCAGATAAGGGTCAGAAAACACACAACCTTTATGGAGGATTACCTCTCCGGGGTGATCTGACCAACTGGTTGTTAATCCCACGAGGGCCCTTACAACTGATTTTGTTACCTCTGATTTTTAGCAGGGAGTTTCAGGCCCCTCTTGAGCGAGGCATACCTACTTTAGGGAGGGAGGCCCCTTTCATCCACTTTATCCCATTTGTGTGCATATTGGCCATTTGATTATTTTTTGGTCTACACTTTGTTTATTAGTAGACCTTTGAGACTTTATACTATGCTTTGAGTTGTCATTATCATGGATAATGGAGTTCTGGTGACTCCCTCTTTTACCACTACTCCCCCCATGATGTTCACTCATTTCATGGGGACGAATCCGTCCATGTTTCATAATGGTATGAATAATTATGACACTCATTCCATGCCTTGGTTCTATAATCATTTTTCTCAGGGTATGCCATACATGTCTTCACACTTTCCACCCTCTTTCTTGCCTCCTTATTCTCCCTCTTCGTTTGGTGGGAGTCATATCCCTCAAACAAATCTTACGATAGGAGGCTGGAATCTTCCTTCCTGTGAGTCCACTTTGCGAGGAGAAGGTGCTCAAATGGGCGGTCATTATACTTATTACACTCCGTCCACTTATCCCTCTTCTGCTATGCTAGTTCCTATGATACTTTTCCCATGGAGGACCTCCATCTGTCCTCTAGTGTTTCATCCAGGGGGAGTTATTTTTATAGTATGGGAAAACCCCTTCACGAATTTCCTTCGTCTGGGGGAAACATATGTCCTCACATGAGTAACCCTGGTCATGTTGCTTTCTCTTCACAAGAAGCTTCCTTGGTGTCGATGCCCTTAAAACCCTTTATGAATCAATATGGAGGAGGATACTATCCTGTCAAACAGGGATAGGGTGCAAACTAGGATGCTTCCTATCTTGCAATTCCTCAAAACCAATCTTTCCGAGGACCTTGGTCTCAAATGCCACAACCCACCACCACCACAAGTCCAGTTACTGCAAGTCATACTAGCATTATATCACCAACCTCTCTTAGTCATGTTGGAGATCGGTCAACAACCTCTGTAAGGCATGTTGAAGATCAACAACCAGCCACTGTAAGTCATGCTAGGGGAACAAGTCTAGTCATTGCTGGTCACACTGTACTTTCATCACCAACCTCTGCTAGTCATGTTGGGGATTCATCATCAACTTCTGCTAGTCATGTTGAAGGTTTGTCACCAGCTACTGCAAGTCATGCTAGGGGCATTCATATGATTGGGAATCCTATATGTGTCAGACATAAGGCCATATTCCTTTGCAGGACTTGTGAAGGAAATCACCTTACTCGTTTGCGTCCTGCTACTATTGGGATATTGAAAGCATGGTTCTCACTTGAGGGCCCTTCAGGTTCTGAGTCATCTGTGGTTTCCCCACACTCCGTTCCTTCTTTGGTTGATACAACAGTCATACCGATGCAATCTTCAGTTGACACCCATCTTCCTTTAGGGGTTGATGTATCCCTTGACCTTGTTGTCTCACATCTCATTCAACCAGTGGTCATGTCGATGAAATGATTGACCGACACCTCTCTAATGTTCGGGGGTGATGCGTCTCTTGAAATTTTTGTCTCGCATCCTGTTCAACCAATGATCATGTCGATGCAATCTTCGACCAACACCAATCCTATTTTTGGGGGAGATGCATCTCTTAATCTTGTTGTCTTGCATCCTATTCAACCAATGGTTTAATAAGTGGTCATGCCGATGCAATTTTCGGTCGATCCCGCTTTTATAATTCTATTTCTATACCTTCTATACCATGTCATTAGAATTTATAGTACTACACCTTCTGAATAAGAGAGAGTTTTACTCTCCCTGAGTGCTCTCCCTCCAAGTCTTGAAAAGGTTCCCTTTTACTGGGATGGTCTTGTAGGGTATCCAATGCATCCTCCTATGTCCTTTGAAGTAAAAGACATTATCCGATATATCATGGAGAAGGTAACCTCTGCTAGCACTTTATCCTCCTTGACTTGGAGAGCTTTGGGTTTTCCCAAGATTGTGTCGGTTATTCATAAGATAATGACCTTTTACATAAGTCTAACACGGGATCCTTGGCCTTCCCCATGACATGCTTCCTAGAAAATCTCAAGCGAGTCTAATTTAATCTCTTTTCCAACTAGTCTAAAAAAGTGAAAATATTGTCGAGTGATTTTTTCCCTTTCACACTCGTTAAATTTGACTTACAAGGTTGTGAGTCTTAGTTAAGCTCTTTTCCGACTCATTTTCAAAAAGAGAAAATATTTCCAAGTGAACTTTTCTCTTTCACACTCATAAATTGGATTTTAAAGGATGTCTATTTGGTACAAGTTTATCCCTTTTTCAAACCAGGTAGACTAAGATTATGAAAAAGAACATTTTTTGGCGTTAATTTGTGATTGCATCTCATGCCCTTGCTTCCAGTATTGAGTCTATAGCTGGTTCTCACTTTGCATTATAAACCGTTTGCCTCAGTATTTTTGCATCCTCAACCAAGCAAAGCCTCGTTTATATCCTTCTCAACTTGACACTCTATACACATTCCCTAGAGTGTCCATCTCCTGCATGCACCAACTTACATTGAGAATAGGTATGTTCCAGTGTTGGAACTAGTTTTGCTTACTTGTGACACTCGTTTCCTCCTCTATATCATAAAATTCATTTGACTATGAAAAAAAAAAACGACAGGTGGGAAGGGAGTATTATCTTATCTTGGAAGAAATTGTGTCACCTTTGAATAGAGAACAAAGTTATTGAGTCCACTTGTCATCATAATTTTGGGTTTAGCATGCCCTTAGGAAGCTGAGCTCGTTACAAAGATTTTTTCTCCCGTGACTGGTTACTCTTCTAGTCCCTATGGAGATCTTGATTGATGCCTCCTGCATCTCATGGTTTCATCACTGAGTCTATGCTATTGGAGTCTTCCATATGTCTCATGCTCTTGTTCAAAGGATTTCTATCAACCTGTGTCGGCCATTCCTCAGAACTCTTGACTTTTCATGTCATCCATACCCTCATTTTGTCTCAGAATCACATACTGTAGTCCTATTACACACCCCAGTACTACTTCCATAATTGGTAGGTAACCTTGAACCCAACAATCGACATTTCATCATTGGTCCTTGACTGGGTGGTTTCCCTTGTGTTCGATGGAAAGACATCTATTTACACATTGGGATTCATGCAATGTCTTGGATTCCATTAGCCTTATTGGTGGTTTCCCTGCCTTTGTCAGCAGTTTCCTCATTGGATGATATTCAGAGGGTCTTTTTTGTGTATTTCTTTCACTTGGCACATGTGAAAGACGCAAAAGGTCATTGGTTTTTGAACATGTTCTTCATCCGATTTCCTCCAAATCATGAAGCTACTGCTTTGTACCTCATGATGAATGATGAGAGATGCCTTAATGCTCTCCTTTTAACGGGTCTCCTTCCATCGAATTCATCTCATTTATTATGTAAACGAGGCCCAAAGTCCTATGAGTACCTTAAGGCTTGCAGTCATTAGTGGTAGGTTCTCTTGCCATCGACAACTAGGAATACATCAATGTCTCTTGATCGATGGATTCTTCAAGTGTTCGACCCCGAATCCTTTATTCACACTTTTAAGAATGTACTCGGTGCCTTGATACCTACTTTCATCATTGGTAGGATGTCTCGCATTTGTTAAAGTTATACCTTAATGACTGGTAATCAAACAATGTCTCATTGTGTTCGACCTCAACTCCTTTATTCACACGATGTATACTTGCACCTTTGGCGGATTGTGTAGAAGACTCGAAGACATCAGTATGTGGCCACAACTTTCCTGAGCTGTTTCTTCCTTTTCATTAGACCAATTCCTATATGACTTTAGTGATCATGAGAGATCATATTGTACTCCATTGTATATAGATATATTTAGATTGATTTTGAGACTGGTTCTACTAGGCCTTGTTCATGACTATGACAGATTTTGGCATGTAACCGTATTTGTATTTTCCTATTCATGGCCACAAACATTTGTTTGGTATATTTTCACATGGTTCTGCAGTGTAATTCAAATTGGCAGCCATGTATGCAAAGTCAATGCAAAATGTAATGAGCAACTAGTTCTCCCAGCTGGTTCCCCATCACTCCACTTCTGGGTTTTTATAATGTATTTCAACCATCACAGATACTCCTCTGACCTCACACATTAGGGTCTATCTGTTATAGAAGTATTTTCCTCATCCCATGCAATCTTGCACATAAGGCATTTTTCCATTTCCCCATACAAACTTTTCATCCCTTTTTGCAAATCCCAGAGATAAAAATACATTTTTTCCACATTGGCGCACCTTGCCTACTATACATCATGCATATATGCATGTTGCACCACTACAACCCACGTACATTGGGAAATGTGCCCAAAAATGAAAAATAGTGTCGGGTTTCCATGTCACGACAGAAGATCAATGATCCTTGGCCTTCCATATACTGGAAATGTTTCGACTTGGCCCTTCAGTTCCACTTGAAGGTTATAAATGGGCCAATCCCGAGCTATGGAAAAGAGGAGAAATAATTAAACTTTGAGAGCAAAGTTACTCTGGAGGAATTATTCACTTCACATTGAGTCTGCATCCCTTTATCCTTTAAGTATGAACACAATGTTTATCCCCCAATCTCTTCCCTTATTGAGTGAGAAATCCATTGTCTCTCTTACATGAGCTTGCCTTTGGTGGAGGATTGAAGTGGTGGAGGCCCAACGAGAAGGAACTTAGTTTCTCGGTTCCAAACCGTGCTGACAAAGAAGTCTGTAACTTATTCACTTCTGTTGATTATATCTTAATAGAAATACTCTTTTCTCGTCCAATTGATATCTTGCAAATATTTGAATTATTATTCCATGGACGTATTTGTTATGAATGTTAATGGATTATTCTATTGAATGTGATAACATCATATATTATCACCATATGATTTCTTTGCTTGGTTGTTGAGGACTAGTTACAGGTGTATTGCTTTGGGTCGAGTGCTCAACGATGGAATTCATCGAACGTCTGGATGAGGTAGGAATTTTATCTTGTCTTGCTAGAATATTTGTTTATATAGCATACTTGAGAATAGAGTTTATTTCTGCAGTCATTTCCCTCTGTTGTGGTTTTCTCGTAGCCATAGAGAGATTTTCCTCGTAATATTGAGGCACTTAACATTAGTGATGAAAAGATTGTGATGGGAGAAACTACTGGTAAATCTGAAGAAATCCTCTTTTATGAAGACATAACTCATTTACTTGGGTTTTGTAATCTCTTCAAATGAATTGAATATGGATCCAGAAAAGGTGAGAGCAATCAGAAAATGGCCATCGTGAAGGAGATTATTTGAGGTGAGAAGCTTCCATGGATTAGCAAGTTTCTATCAGAGGTTCATTAGAAATTTTAGTGTTATTTGTTCACCTATATTAGATACGGTGAAGAGGAGACACACGTATTTTAAGTGGACAGAAGAAGTTGAGAAAAGTTTCAGGATATCGAAGGAGAAAATAGTAGAACAATCGATTCTAGTATTTCCATATTTCGGGAAGACATTTCAAGTACGATGTGATACTAGTGGAGTAGCAATTGGAGTAGTGTTGAGCCAAGATAATAGGCCTATTTCATATTTCAGTGAGAAGCTGAATGACACCAAGAGGAGTTACTCCACATATGATAAGGAATTTTATGCAGTAATTCAAGCCTTAAATAAGTGGAGGCACTAACTTGTTCCAAAATAATTTGTTTTGTACAACGATAATCAGGATTTACAATTCATAACCAAACAGGAGAAGTTAAATCAAAGACATGCTAAGTGGATAGAGTTTATGAAAAATTTCACTTTTGTCATTAAACATATTTATGGTGATGCTAACAAAGTTGTTGATGCATTGAGTAGGAGATGTTTGATTCTGCAGGAATTTCGAGTGAAAGCCTTAGGGTTCAAACACCTTAAGGAGATGTATTGTGATGATCCAAATTTTAAAGAGGCGTATGAAGCATGTGAAAATCCTGTTCTCAGAGACAAAAGTCAGTGGACGAAGTATCTGATTTAATATGGATTGTTGTTTAAAGGTAGCCAGTTGTGCATACCGAAGTGCTTGATGAGAGATAATCTGTTGAAGGAAAAATAAAGTGGAGGTCTAGTAGGACATTTTGGCCATGACAACACATTTGCACAATTGAACAACTCATACTATTGGCTACGTATGAGGGAATAAGTGAAGAAATTTGTAAGAAAATGTAAGATTTTCTAGTATGCAAAAGGAAAAGGACAGAACACTGGGTTATATCAGCCATTTCGTATTCCAGATAGGCCTTGGGATGTAATAAGAATGGATTTCATGTTGGGATTTCCAAGAACACAAAGGGGAAGTGATTCCATATTTGTTGTAGTTGATAGATTCTAAAAGATGGGACACTTTATCCCATGCCAGAAAACTAATGATGCAATGCACAATGCAAATTTGTTTTTCAAGGAAGTTGTGAGACTTCATGGGTTTCCCAAGAGTATTGTCTCAAATAGGGACACTAAATTTGTTGGTAATTTTTGGAGGACATTGTGGAAGAAAATGGGGATGGAACTGTCCTTTAGTTCAACATATCACCCTCAAACGGATGGACAAAGTGAGGTGGTAAATCAGATTTTAGGAATTTTTTTGAGTTTGGTCACTGAACATCATATCCAGTGGGATCATATTCTGTCACAAGCAGAGTTTGCATACAATGACTCACTAGACATGAGTACAAGAAAGATTCCATTCTAGATAATATATGGAGTGAATCCTAGAGGAGTATCAGAGTTGAGATATTTGGAGCATAATGAATTCAAAAATGCTGGAGTAGAAGACTTCGATGCAAAAATGAAAAAGCTTCATAATCAGATCAAAGAGCAGTTGCAGAACAACAACAGAGAATATAAATGCAAATTTGATCAACATAGGAGAGAACTTTGATTTGAAGTGGGAGATCAAGTTCTGGCACATCTCAGGAGAGAAAGGTTCCCAAGGGGAACATATAACAAGATGAAAAATGAAAAACATAAGACCATGCAAGATCCTAAGGAAAATTGATGCAAATGCTTATGATATAGAGCTACCAGAGGATGTGGGTATATCACCTATATTCAAAATTTCAGGCCTGTACCCTTATAGGGTGGATGGCACAAAAGGATCAGAATATCAAAAATAGATCCAATGGGAGAAGCATATGCCTATTGCAGAAAATCCGTAGATGGAGGAGATCATAGATTGGAGGATTGGTAAGAAGACCAGGATGAAAACTTAATTTGATTATTTGGTAAAGTGGAAAGGACACCCAATAGAATATTCTAGTTGGGTAAATGAAGCAGATATTCAAAAGCATGGAAAGTTAGTGCAGGAGCTCATGGACAAGAGTCCATGAATTTTTTTCTAGAGGAGTATGATGCAGGAGAATCATTACCAACATGTTAGTGGAGGAAAACCAAGTTCCCTAGCATGCATTTTGAAGTGATTTTTGAATTTTAAATATGGCATGTCACGTAAGTATCTTGAAAATATTGTAGTTAAAAAAGTTCTTAAATGTTAAGAGGCTGAACCATCACATGAGATCAATGGAGATTGTATTTTCTTTAATGTAATTAATAATAGTACAGATCTGAATCATTCACTCTTATCTATCTATATCGATCATTTATTGTAATAAGGATTAGTAGATGAAATCTTTTACTTTGATGAGATAAAACTAAGGTAGTCAGAGGGAAAACACTCTACGAGCCTTCATGTATAAATATATGTATTGTATGCCTAAATGAGTCTACTGGAAGTTATTTGAAGTTTCTATTGTTGAGGTTGTTGAAGCTTATCGAAGTTTTATGAGCCCATGTACATATCATTTGAATGAATATAACAGAGAAGCATTGATCCAAAGTGTCTGGTATTGTTGTTACTATGTCTATCTGAATGAATGGTAGGATTTTTGTTTAATTACAATGCTCTATTATTACTTGTTCTTATGTTATGAATGCATTACATGGTTTAATGTCTGAATATGTGAGGATTAGAAAAGTCTCAATTGTTTCTCTTATACGAGCTCATGGAAGGAGTGAATAGTGTCTACAAGGTGTGCATTGACAGGGTCTAGTTTGACTTAGAATCTCAGGAGAGATAAAATGAAGATTTACATGAAAGGAGTGCATATTTTTTGTAAGGTGTGCATTGACAGAGTCCATTTTGACTCAAAAGATCAGGAGGGATAATGTGAAGTTTCATTTGGAAAGTACTACAGAGGACCACACAAGGTGTGCGTAGGCAAAAACACACTCGAATTCATATTGTTTAGGAGGAACAATTGAGTTGTGTAAGAACTGTTGCAAGGAGTGCATAGTCACCCACAAAGGGGTTAAGTGAAAGAAACTTCTTGCAAGGTGTTCACATGGTCGAAATTCGGCTAAGTGTTGAAGAAGTCATCTTGAGAGTTGCAAGGAGTAAGTGTCAAAGAAAAATTCTGAGAAGTTAAAAGTTCCAAGGAGGAGAAAGCTCAAAAATGATAGCGGACAAAAATTCTTCAGTAGGGAGGAGCCCACTAAAAATTTCCCAATCAAAAAGCAATATCCGTTCGGAGGAATCAGGATCTTTCCAGACCGTGGGATCTGGGAAAGTTGCACGGAGGATAGTCTCAGAGTCCTTCGAAATTCCATGTATTCATAGGTTTGGAAGTGTTCAAGGAGAAGGATCACCGAAGTCTCGAAGCTATGAAGTAAATTGAGGCCATTAGTATTGAGGAGGATATGTGGCAGTAGATCTGAGAGTCCGGGAGATAAAGCTCTGGGATATTTGCATGGAGAAAAGAGCGATTTCTGCCAAAGTAGCGAAGGAAGTAGAGAATTGGACCATTGGATCCAGTAAGGATGTGTGGCAGAGATCCATGTGCTTTGGGAGAAGAGTGCTCGAGATGAAAAGCTAAGGAAGAAGCATAGCCATTGATGAGAAGTTGTCTGAAGCTACAAAGGTAAGAAGCTAATCCTAGTTGTCCGTTGTTGGAACACGTGGCATCATATCTATCACTCTGGTGATAGGACACTTCATATAAATTGAAGAGTAAGTTCCTAAAGGTTGAAAGTCCCGAAGGCTGGAGTAAACAAGAGTTATTGATAAATGGAGGGACATGTGGAGAGAGGATATTCACTCTGGAAGAAGTGAAGTGTGAAGGCATGAGAACTCCTGAAGGCCAGGACGTTAGAGTTCATCTGAGTCACTCATTGGAAAAGGATGTGTGGAAAAGTATATGCTACTCTAGAAGATTGACACTTCGAGAGAAAGAGGAGTAGATGAGAGTTGAATGGAAGTTGGCCGAAGTGGGAACAAGGGACAAACCTTGACCATTGATCAAGGTGAGCACATGGTGCTCGATCCGTAGCTCTGGGTACGAATCACTCCTGGGAAAAGTGTGTTTGGAATGCTTGGAACTCCCAAAGCTGAAGTCTAGAAGTGAATCACAGTTGTTGGTTGTTGGAGAGGCATGGGCTGTAGATTTCTATCTAGGTGATTTCATTGGTCCAGAGTTCAAGGAATTGAGAGTCAGCTATACTCAAAATAGTTGAAGCCTGAAATCACGAAGGGGGTGAGACAAATGATATAGTCCATGGTCATAAGGAAGAGGGGCCTAGCAGAGGAGATAACGCTTGCCATTTAGAGTTAATAGAAGTTCTAGAGAAAGGGTGTGTGAGTGAAACAAGCCTGCGTGGGTAACCAAAGGGGGCATGTGTGAATTGATTTCAGGGTCTAGCAGAGGCCTGAAGAGCTGATTCGGCTCAATAAATTGAATATCCTTGACCGGGAGGTTGCACAACCCTGAGGAGAGAAGGGTGGCTGCATCATCTCCCATTTCCACATAACTAAGGGAAGATGTAATTCAATTTGATGGACAAGAACTATTTGAACATAATGGTATGGATTGGTTGTAATAATTATTTACTAGAAATTTTTGAATGGTTTGTTTTAGTTAAGCTAGAGGAAATAAAGAGATTCTTTTTGGCTCATAATAATATTATGGGAATGGTTGGGACCCACAACATATTTAGTTCTAATTTATTGAGAATTATTTGAAGTCTTGTGTTGGGCATGCAATGACATGAAGTTGTGATTAACCAATAGATGAGGGCTAGTTTGCATAAAACTTATGACTCCTATTGGATGAACATGAGTCAAAATATTATGAGAATTATTCTTATATTACATACACGACATTCATACATATGTTTGATTATGGAATGTTAATCACAATACTTGAGATGACTAAATTATTCCTATCAATTTGATTTATATTTGGATGGTATAAGTGAAGGGAAAATTGGTTGAGGACATTTGTAACTAAATATTTAGGATTATTATATAGACTTCCATATTTTCCTCATACATATCACCTTACATAAGTAAATTTCCTCAAGTCCCATTCATTACAATTCCTTTTTCCATTCTTGTCCCATCTATATAATTAAGATGAAATGCATACAATTTAACATAATCAACATGGTTAATTTGAAGCAGAATTGGATTGTAGCATGAATGTATGACTGGGACGGACTTGGGAATTGTTTCTGGCTGATTGGTATCATTATGATATATATACATGATTTAAAGTTGAAATATTGAACAATCTCCTTGCAATTTTCTGTGTATATTTGAGGAAATGGTTGTATGTACAAACATTCTTACTGCAAATGAAAAATTTATTGGTGAATGGTAGCAGAGTTGTACTTCTATCCATGTTTTCACTTTTCCCCTTCATTTCCTTTTTGTGTTGCATGGTTATGTTACTCTCAAAGCCAAATTAATCATGGTGACAAATTGTATTAGATGTTTAATTTTATTGTGTCTTATATTTCATGTACTAATTTGACTATGATGGATATAGATGAGATTCTTCAATAGGGGTAGCAGTAGAGGAGGAAATAGAGGAAGAAGAGAGAGATTTCCTAACACATTTTGGCAATCTCGGGGGCACAAAAAGTTAAGATTCCCTATACATTTTGACATTGATTCTAATGAATTTCAACAACTAATTCAAATTGGGAATATAAATCGTGGTGGACATCATGCATTGCATTAGCCCCAAGTACCTCCTAATGTCATAAGGAAGCCTCACCTAGGTATTGTCAATGTTATTGAATCCCCTGTACAACCACATAATGATGGATGGGGTGGTATTCCTACAAATTCCTCCTTCGGTGCCAATCAATGGGCCATTGAACCCCCTACTCCTCTAGTTATTTTACTCCTCCTTTGGTTTACCCAACATTACCGGTTCATATTTTTGTTACAAATACATTTATGCCTCCTCTTCCTCCACCACATAAATATCACAAAACTCTCCTCCATAACTCTCAGAAAGACAAAGGAAAGCAACCAATTACCTCGTCCAACATGTCTAAGTCTTCTTCCTCTTCTCACTCCAAGATGAGATCAACAAATAGTGGTAAGAGAAACATAAGTGATATGCATCCATAAGTAGCACAACTTGAAAAGAAAAAGTCTCAATATGAAGACTTTGTCAGGGAAAGGGACAAATTATTTAGACACAATTTCCCTAAATTATTTTGACTTTATTTCAATTGATATTTGACAATGACATTACTATTTTTTGGAAAGATGGAAGAACCATGATATTTATTTTTGAGACTTAAAATATCTTGTTAAATTATGGGAGATACAAGTAATATATGTCATGGTATTTTTGATGCATGTTTATGGTATACTTATGGTGATGATTTTTTATATGTGATTATATTATGGAGCGACAAGGAAAATCTAGAAATGATTATTAAGATAAAGGATGCATGCTAGAGGGGGACCCCACCTATTTAGTTATTATATTATTTATTAATTATCCTTATCATATAAAACATTTGTCCTATTTATTAACTAAATTTATTTAACTTTAGTAACTAAAAGTAGTTCAACTAATTGAAGAACTACCTTTCAAGAGAATAAAAGGAAGAAAATAAGGATGAGGACATGAGAAATTCGAGATAGATACTTATGATAAGGTTTTCTCTTGTTTCAAGTGAGATTGGTGATATTCATTCTTTCATTTTCTGAGTTTTTATAAGATCTAAATCCTCTCATTGAAAACAAGATCACTCTAAAGGTGGCAAAGAAGAAATGACTAAGAAGCATAGAATTTTGAGATGCTTCAGAAGGTCATTTATTTATCTTAGTAGTATATTTAGTTTCATTAGAATTCCTTAATTAATTTTTATTTCTGATTAAGACTATTTTGTAGAGTCAAGACTCAGTGAGCTTGTGGCTTGGTTGATCCAATACATTTTAGTCTTGGTCTTTTTCTTTCAGACATCAGTTGTCTTTGTATGATTGTTAAAATTCCATCCTAGACTTCTAAATATGATTTTGGTCCATACCCTTGCAGGGGTTTGAAAATATGCATTTGGATGTAACTCAAAAAAGTCATCATTAATAAAAATATGGTTTATTCTCAATTTAGACTCATTGTTACTAGTTTTCAGATTGTATGTATTCTTTATTTGTTCATTTAAATTTCATAAAAAAATGCACACAAATATTTTTTACATTTTTTAAGCAAATCATATAACTCGATAATAACACCAGGCCTAAGAACATATTTCTTGAGGGTTTATTGATAATTTTGAACAAGCTATAAGCCCATGGTAACATTCCCTCCTATCTCACCCTACCCTAGTGGGATTCGAAAATTCTTGAGTGTGGACTTTCCATTCCTTGCATCAACTTGAAACAAGTCATGAAGTGACAGACAGAGAGGTTGGTTGGATGAGTGATCAATGAAATATCAGGTGGAAGTATGTGTTATATTATTTGCATGACTAGAAATAGTGTCTACGTTTCATCGGGCGCACATGGGGTAGGAGGGGGGTTGCAGGGAGGTGGGAGCCCCCCATAAATTATTTTTTTCCTTAGTTTTCATGCCCATTTTTGGGTGGTTTTCTGACACATGGTTTTTTCACCAATGGTTTTCTATTTCCGATTAAGGAATTAGGGTTTTTGACTAATCCAGGTCATTGGATTAGGGTTTTGGATGTCGCTGGCTCCTATATTTATATTGTATTGTAAATAATGTATGATGAGAATGAATATAAAATATGTCGGTTTTCCTGGTTTGGGTTTCCAAGGGAAAAATATCTGTGTAATGTGTGTATTTTCCATTTCATATTTTATGTTCTTTTATTGAAAATCTGTTTGCAGTGAAATATTGTACAAGGTTAAAATCTACAAGGAATAACATTGAATCGAGAGTTGGACGAATCCAATTTTTGGCTAAGTGTTGGGTCTATGACAGCGAATGAAGGTGCTATGGAGACAAGGAACATATCAAATCAGTAGAGTGACTAGCTATCTAGCTAGAGCGTTCAATGATTTTTTCCATGAGGTGACTAGCTTAGCACACAGAGCTTGAGACACGATGAACTAGGTCTGCATGAAGGAAGATCCAAGAAAGTTCACGCTACAAGTTGGGTGCACACTTGGTGTGTTTGATTTAAGTCAGGCTTGGTGACTCTCTGGTAGGAGTTTGACACAGAGTTGGGCGTACAAAGAAAACACAAGTTGGTGAAGGACATAGACGACCACAAGGAACATTGAGGACAATGAACGAGAGTTTGGAAAAGGTGAAATGAAGTCTGTGATGGGATTTGTGATCACAGGTTGAGTTGTATCATAACATATGTATGCTACAAAGAAGTCAGTTGTATGAATTTGTTGAGCTGGACACTCTTGTGAAATGGTTGGTTCACTCTTGTAATATATTGTATGTTGTAACAATACTTGGGTGTTAGAATGTGTTGAGGTTGCCCGTTTACACAATCTCTCACTATGTACATTGTGCATATTGTTTACTTGTGCAACTTTTCTAAGTGTTGAATGTTTGTCATAATTGAAATTGATAAATATTCTAAGCATTAAGGTGTATTCCGAGTTGAGTACAATTGGTTAGTCTCACCATTGAGTTGGAAAGGTTGCAGTTCCGCATGGATCCTCCATCCACTGGATGACTTGGGTGCACCAAGTCAGTTCTGACTCAAGAGATATTTGTGATGGCCTAACATATGTTATCACAACATGTTGTGAAGCTTGGGGTAGTTCTATAGTGCAATGTAAGGGTGTTCAATCGCATATCTGCAACATAGAAGTGATCCAAAGTTTAAGTAAATCTAGGGTTGTTCTCTTAATTCTATGGAATGTTGGATGCTCCATTGAATAGGTGAAAGACCTAGAACATGATAGAATGCTATGTGATAGGTTGGCAGAATGTGCAACGAACATTACATAGTTGGCATGAAGAGTTGAGGTGAGTATACCACAGGTTTCTTGGTGTAGTAGAAGAGTTAAGGCAAGTTGGAGGCACACACCACAGGTAAATATGTGTGATGCAAGCTCAAGGCTCGACTAGACCCAAGAGATGGAAGTCATGCATGAATGTTAATACATGATGGTCATTGCAAAGAAAAGATTGACATAGTGTCGAGAAGGCTTGAAGAGGATGCTTGATATTACATGATGGAAATCCTATGATGATGAGATATGGTAGAATAGAATGAACATTGTGAATTGAAACTTGGCACAATTACGATAAGGATTGAAGAAGATGTGCAAGATTGAGGAACAAACAAAATTCTATGATGATGAGGTGAGGACCCTTTTGGATGGAACCAATTCTATAGAGATGACAAGGATGGGGATGCTCAACAAGGAGGATGCTTAAGGAAAAGGAGACGTCACAACAAGGAAGAAGTTGATTAATTATAGAGGAATACTTGTTCGATGTTTTCTTTGTAACAAAAAACCACTTCGCAGTAGGTTGTCCTATGAAGACTAAGTTGGAACGATTGGAAGAATACCAAGTGTAGCAGGCAGAGGAGAATATTTCCATCACAATGGAAGTATTCCAAACACCCACACCTTCAAAGGAGATGTTGGAAGTAGTGCATGCATTGGCAGCATGTCTAGATGAGTTCAAGGATAGAGGTCACATACAACATTCACAAGGTGAAGGAGAAGGAATTTGATTTGTGGATGCGATGGTGAGTGAGGTGAAGGTGTTGATTTGGTGGACATCAATGTGACCCACGACCTTGTGAGTGACATGACCGCAAATTCGCTCCATCATAGGCCTAATATAAACATGACCATGTACAAGGTGGTCAACTTAGTAGTGGAACCGATAGTTGGTGTGGTTTTCTCCTCACCTTTGAGAGTTGGAAGTTAGTTTGGTAAGTGGGACTTGATGGTTTCTC
The DNA here is from genome assembly GCA_009831015.1 of Picea engelmannii. NCBI lineage: Eukaryota > Viridiplantae > Streptophyta > Pinopsida > Pinales > Pinaceae > Picea > Picea engelmannii. Next base: position 961,188 of record ML792705.1, on the reverse strand, counting down.
CATTGGATGATCATGCATTGGCATTGGGGCAAGATTTTCTCTAATTTTCCAAGGCAGTTACACTCCTGCACACAGGTTTCTTGTTGTTCTTGGATGAATCCAAAATGCCAATTATTCCCATGATGATGAAGAGGAAGCTCAAATGAATACCCGTGATGTCTACGATAAAGTTAATTGAGGGATTCGATGGAAGGGTGGACAAACCTTCCAACTCGATGCAACAACAAGGGGTGAGTTAGGCCATGGTGACCTTGGGAGGATTGGGCCAAAGAGAACAAAGGTTGACAATAATGAAGACATTGGCGAAGTCTATCTTGGAGAAGATAGATCGGTTATGAATCTTTTAGTGTCAGGGGAAAGAGTGTGAGGGCAAGTTGAGGTCATGTTGACGGGCGAAATTGAACGCTCACCAACTGGAAGAGTGGATCTGGTCCGGGGTTGTCTAAATAACCCAAGCCATTTGGGATAACCCACCCTGATGAGTTTAGCGGCTCCGTTAGCCGATCTAAGTCCTTGGAAAACAAAAGAAAACTACACTAAGGAACTAATCTAAATGAAAACAATAATTAAAGCAAACTAAATAACAAATCTAAAATACATATATACAATCTATTACCTAAATTATACAACTATAATTCTATAAAATTAAATGCTCAATTACCAACATAATCAGATCCAATTACAAATATACAATATTTACAGATTACAGATTTAAATGAAAACATGTAAAAATCATTTGTGAACTGTCCTAAGACAACGAAACTATTGTTTTTGATTTTTATAATTTTATAAGAAAGAAATTGAATAAAAACTAATCTAATCTAAGCAACTAAAATAATAATTCTAACTATGAATCTAAACTATATATATATCTAACTAAACTACTTAAATAACACTAATAAATTAACTATCAAATAACAAATAACAAACTGACCTGAAGTAACGCTTCAGGTTTGTCCTGTATGCAATAGTTGATTTAGTTGTTCGGTGGGAGGAAACCTGCACCAGATTCTCCACGAGCTTCTCATAAACTAGAAGCAGTTGTGCTCTTGAAATATAAACGGCAGGACAAACAAGACATAAAAAATTACAACAATTTTATGATTTACAAACCATCACAATTAGATAAATCTATGTGCAACAATTTGTGCAAAATGATTCATTTAATGAAAAAGGTAAACCTGTAATTCATTAAACTGAAGCAAGGTAATTGCTATAATTTTTAAATAAAAGAGATCAGATATGGACAACATATAAATCAAATCACATCAACATGCAATGAATCATGATAGCTAAAGTAGTCGATGACTGATTAGAAACTGATATGAATAAAATCTGAAACAAAAGTTTGATATATTGAAAGCGAAAGATGTTACAAGACATCAACTTTCATCCTAGTCTGTATCATAAATCCATAGTCTGGTTCTCTCCACAGTGATCATGATTTTTACAAAAAAATAACAAGTATTTAAAGACTTCCTACAGGGTAAAACATCCCTGTGCGAATTATCAAAACAGTTTACAAAAAATATGGGGATAATATCCCAAGTCTGACTAAAACTAACAACCTATAATAAAACTGTGTCACAAAAACATCTCTCAAACTGCCACAACATGCCCAATTGATCATTGTAATTCGTATGCACCTGAAAGAGGACAAAAATAGACAAGATTAGAGGATATTTTATTGATAAAATTGACAAAAATCTAATTTTTAAGACTAGCTACAGAATCTGACGATTCTGTAGCTGGTCTAATTTGAGTATAGAATCATTTTAAAATCAATCCAAAACTTAACAAAATTATATTAAACCAAAACTAATTCCAAACGAAGCGAATCATTTGTACCACAACAAATCAAAACTTGTATGCAAATTGAAACAAATGAAATCGTAATTGAATTAATCGATTGATAACAGGATATGTGGGATTTGTCAAACATTTGTTATTGTCAATTGGGAGTAGACAAAATCGATTGACATTTGGGGAACCAACGACATCATCACTTGAATCAAATCCAAAATGGATTATTAGCCAAGTTTTTCATACGAATTCAACAGAGACAAAACATGTCAATCTGGGCTTGACAAATTTTTTTTTTGAAAATCAAAACTAACAGAGAAGCATCAAATCTATTTTTGATAGCAATCCAACTCATACAATTAATCGTACTAACTTAATACATGAAATAATCGTTTGCAAATCGAATCAAACAAGAACGAATCGAAACAGTTTGGAGCTGACACAATCATTATGCAAAATCGTATCAATCACCACAAAATTTTAGCAAACCAATCTATTATACAGGTTGAATGCAATAATAATCCAAACGAGAAAACTAAATCGCTTCTGGTAAATGAAAGTCAACAGGATTATTTTGAATTAATTAAAAACAAACAAAAATGATCGAAACCAAACCCAATTGATTAAATTCAAACGAACATAATTGTTTCAAAACGAACCAAACATAATAAAAAAAAATCAATCATTTATACTAAACTGAGAATAATAAAATCTCATTAACTAAATCATAGTTGTGTCCAAATTTAGCGAACAAATTTCCCACTCATGATTCATAACAAAATTGTTTTGGTAAAATGAAATCAACAGAATCATTTTGAATCAAAACGAGCAAAGCTATTGAAAGCAAATCCAATCGATTATATTAATCCAAACCAACTCATAAAATGAAATTAATATTGAAGTTCATACTTGAACAGTAAGAAAAGGCTTTGATCATGATAACTTGGAATTGACGAAGGCTGTTGCTACTTAGATGTTCCTGAAGACAATCGAACCGATGGTTTTTTGTTTCTTGTCATTGGCTTGAAGCCTGTCATTCTCCTTCGACAACACTGTCACCTGTTCCTCTAACGATTTGATCTTTGATTGAAACAGGGGAATGTCAATGTAATAACAGTCTATCCAAGCATTACATTGGATGCATGATGGTTGTTCGGGCTTCGGTATCACAGGCGAGGGTTTGTCCAAGTTACCATAGGTTTCCTTGTGCATCTTGATTCCTGGGTAGCTTGGGTTGTTTTTGAGGCAAGGGGGTAAGTTAGAGACATAGTCATAGGGTTTCTTAGAGCATAGGCCATGAGAATAGGGGTACTCTTCATCTAGGAAACGCTCGATATCGGATTCCGAGTCCTTGCTCAGCACTATGGGATTTTGGTCGATTTTTTGTTTAGGTTTGTTCCGGGCAAGTCTCGATATCAATCGAGCATTTTTCTTCCCCTTTCTGTCGATAGTAGTATTACTGTTGTCTTTCTTCATCCCAGGTATTTTGATGGCCTTAAAATCATCCTTAGCACACGGGTTAACCAAGGCATCAGGTAGGTCCAAGTCGGGGAAAAATGAGGGTTTGAAGGGGGGTAGAAGGATATGAAGTGGCACGGATGGTCCAACCAAAGTCTCACTGACCACAACCTTGTCGATTTGAGTAGACTCTGGATTAGCAAAGCCATTTCTGGATCGAAAGGCTTGCCAATTATTGCCACTAAGGTTTAAATAATGGATGATAATGAGTATAATCAAGCCATGATGAAAAAGGCTGCTATCAGCCTTCTCACGCTTGAATCTCTTAGACATATTGTAAAGACTACGGAAGAAGTAATGTGGCATGTTCACAAGATAACCCATAAAATTCATCAATAACTGGAGGTGATACAGAAATACCAAGCCATACCAACCTTCACAGGTCACAAAATGTTTAACAATTACCAAAAGATCATGCCACCTGGGTTTGAGGGTAGAAATAGGCATACCTTTATCACAGGAAACAATCTTTCTTGATATGAATAGTAAAGACCATGACACCTCGTCGACTTTGGAGCTTTTTAACCATCGTTGGCCTGTAGCTGCTAGTACTGTAGCCGAGCTTATGAATTCTTCATTCAACTCGAGTTGTATGTCACCAACTTTAGCCCTGCAACCGTCAAAGGTGAGGGAGAATTGTTGGGCAACCAAAAGGTTGAAACCCTTGAACCTATGTATAAACACTAGACAACCACTATTTTCTAAATCCTTACGGGCATTATCGAATAGAAATAGAGTTTGGCTACCGTTTGGCTCTATACGCACCACTGGTGCCATAGACAGGAGCACACGGTGAGCAGGGTGCTTGGGCAAGGGTTCAAATAGAGTATACATAGGGGCAGAACACTCAAGGGCTTACCCGAAAACAACAGAGTTAACCCGGGATAGAGGGAAAGCATTAATGACAGAATGTGCGAAGGTGGTGGAGATAACTCAACCCATGCAAAACAGTCATTTCCCACAGTACAACCGACGACGCATGTAACGATTCAAATCAAAATTTCATATGTTAAAAACCATGCCATTCAAACAATCAATGAAATATATGGTAAGTGGACCAAAAATTACGCGAGAAATAGTTTTAGCATAGTTTAAAAACCAAAATAATAAATAGAAATCAACACCAAGGGTTCGACCATAACAAATATGCGTTGTGTGGTATGATTGCGCCAAGGGTCCAATCCATAGTGTCAATGAGTTTTCCTGAAACCAATGTGCCAATGAATTTGATCAAAGTACATAAAAACATCAATAAATCAATGATTGAATCACAATCCTTAAGAAATCATCATAGCCTCATAAAAATTGAAATCATATTAACAACAAAAATGCCAAATGAGTAAAGAATCTTGGGCTCTTGCCAATTGTATAACCATAATTAAATTGGAAGCGCAATGAACATATAGACAAGAGTGATCATAAAAATCCAGTGACGTTTTTAATATGACTTCGAAATCAAAGTTTTCACGCTTGCAGTCGTGAAAACAAGAACAAAGGGAGGTGTGCAAATAGCTCAAAAATAATGGTGTTATTTTCTTTCGAGGATTGCGACGAAAATCAAAGTTTGCAAAACACTGGTGTAGGCAGCTTATAAGGACAGTATAGAAATGTGAATTGGCTGCCAATAGGTCACCCATCAGAACATTTTCTAGGGACATCGCACAAGAGACACAGTCCAAGTCACCATTTTTGGGTTGAGAAAAAGGTATAAATATTCTCCTTGTTATTCTGGTTTGTGATATATTCTTTGTTGACTTTTCTATTAATTGGAAGTAATTAGGGAAGAAAATGGTTAAAAATCTCTTAGGAAATAATACTAAATGATATTAGATATTTTATGAACTTTGGTTTGAATTGTTCGAAATAGACAATTGTTGTTAACTAATGATAATTAAGAAGATCATGGAGATGCATAGGCCATTGAATATCGAAGAAATCAGGCACAAAACGGTTCAAAGGAAGTTTGACTTTTTATCTTGCAATATTCATAAATAGTAAAAGCAATCCCGAGGATCTCTCGATCCTCAGGATAACTTAATTTACTTATCTCATTGTAATATATAAAGAATAGTGAAAAATAGAGTGATAACCAAGAATTCAGATCTCTTAATTGTTGAGACTTTGTACAACAACCCCATTGTAAATGAATTATAAATTATGGAATTAATGGAAGATTCAAGCATTTTGATCATTTCTGTGTACTAATTTCTTCATAGTAGTATCTTCTGAAGACCATGGGCCCAGTCGACATGAGCTACTGTCTCATCTGTAATCTTATCAATTATGTTATAGTTTTGTGATTTGAATTTCCTTTCAACAGTTAAGATAGACTCGTTAATGTGTTGATTCTTTTATGAATTGGTTATGTTGTTCCATTTGCATAGAATAGATGTTCCATTTGGATATTATCTATTATTGTTCCATTCCCATTTGTCAGGGATGATTTTAAGGAGGGAAATTTATTTTAAAATGTAGAAACCTTCGCGAATCTTACTAATCCTTCATATTCCAACTATAAATGATTGGTGATATTTTTGTAAAAATATTCAATTTTCTAAGGATTTTATATAGTTTTTTTTTAAATTTTGGCGATTTTTAAGGTAAAATAATTTTATCCTATAGAATTTGGGCGAATCATTTTTAAAATAGCGAATCTCATTTTTGGAAAAACCATGGAAAATTAGCCCATGAGCGAAATTTAGCCCCTAAAATCATCCCTGCCATTTGTTGTCAATTTATCGCTTGTGAATTCCTTTCATTTAAATTCACATTTGTTGTTCCTTTCGTTTAATTCGCATTTGTTGTTCCTTCTTAAATATTCAGTCGATCACTTTTCCTTTCCAATAGATTAATTAATCATTGAGATATTGATTCATTAAGTGTTTTCGTAGACTAAATTGTTGTTTCTTAGATATATGAATGAATTCAGTAAATTGATTAATGCTTTAATTCATGGTGTGTTATTGTTCAGACTATAATTCTGTTCATTGAGCTATTAGTTTCAGATTTTGTAGTTCATGCATGAAGAACTTGATTAATGCAATAATTTAGATAGACTCAGATTTGTTGTAGTTGAACTATCTACACGATATAAACCTCTACTACTATTTGCATAGACTTTGCTGAAAATCTCGAAAGAAAAGACGAATCCTCGGTTGATAAAATTAATGTCAGACTAAGGTTGTTTTTAGGACATCTTTAGAGACCAAAATTTTGGCGTCGTTGCCGGGGAGAATGTCGAAGATATTATAGGTTGCATCTTTGAAGGATGAGGTATTGAAAACGGAAGGTAGGAACATACGTAGGCAACAAGTAAAATTCTTGTGCCAATGCCCACCTTTAGCTGATGAATAGAGGTTATATAGGTGCATAGAATTTGTGTCGGTGTGTATGACTAAGAAGAAATAACCTGGAAAACAAAAACCCTTACCAAAAAATACAAAATCCCAGGGCGCGGTGCCCCCTGGAAGGAGCACTTTTATAGACAAAATTATTCGAAAAGATGAATCTGAAGCCTTAGTTGGACCTCGAAAAGGTTCTACCCGAGTCCCTCAAGCATCAAATTCACCAATTGCAACTCATGCTAAGGTTCATAGCGGAACTGAAGGAACTGAAAAAAGTTTCCAAAATACACATACTCCACTTTTCAGTGCTTTAGGTGAGGGAAATTCTTGTAATTTGAGAGAAGGAGAAGGATAGACCAGTGGAATTGCTGAGGAAAACCCACAACCACCTGAACCTGGATCTCCTATGATTTTGGCAGGAGAAGGAACACCTAAAATCCCATACATAGGTAGCATGATCAAATTTCCTAAGGGACCAAGTAATCAACCACCTTGAATAGAACACCCAAACCAAGAAATCCATGAAGGTTATTGGCACATTTTCGACCAAATGGAACAGAAAAATCAGTCGTGACCTCAGACTTCCACTTTGGAAAATCCTATAGTTGAATTGGTTGCTAATGCCCCAATGAAATCCATTCCACTACAGAATCTTCCAACCTTCAATGGATTGATATCATAGGACCCTAACACATTCTTATTCGAGTTTGATGTCCCATGTAGAGGCCATGAATATACCTCTGAACCCCAGAAACTAAAGCTATTTCCCTCCACTTTGAAAGGATCAACTTTACGATGGTTTATGGGACTAGGGGGAGGAACTATAAATTCATGGGATGAAATGAAATAATCCTTCCTTACGAAATATCAAGACTACTGTAGAACCAGGGATTTAAAGGATGAAATTTTTAAAATGATTGCAAACAAAAATGAAACACTAGAACAATATGTTGAAAGGTTTCAATATAACCTGCAGAGATCACCTTATGGTACACTACTAGGTGAGTTACTAAAGCCACTCTATTAAAAGGTATGAAGGATGAATTGGTAGAAACATTGAATTTGATGGGAAAATGAGATATTTATCAAGAAATGTATGATGAGATTGTCCAATTGTGTATCAGGTGTTCATGCGGTAGTACATGAACCAGATCGGGAATATGAACCCCCATCACCAGAAGTAGCAACATTACTAGCGGGAGTGTAACCCGAGCAAAAATTGGCAATCTTTTAGAAAATTTTAAAACTGACATTTTGGGTACTCTGAATACACAATTGGATGTTCTGTAGGGTAAACAATAACAAGCGGAAGCAGAACAATCATTGGCTATATTTTTCCCATGGTGCAAGAGGAAACATGGTTCAAGGGAATGTCCCTTGGACGTGGTTCGGACTTGCACCCTCTGTGCCAAAGACCATGCGATAGAGAAATGTCCATTACTCCCAAGACTAAAAGTTGTTTTTAAATAAGAAGAAGAGGAAACAAAACTTGTATATCTGATGGCTCAACATCACCAATGACAGACTCACCCACTAGGTATGCTACAATATCCTTCTTCTTTCTTTTCTGGATAATATAATCAACAACATAATTTTGGAAACACATGGTAGGGCCAACCATTTGCTAACCCCACCTAGAAGTCCTAACAATATCCTACTGCACCTTGGCCAAATCAACCAGTTGCTAATCCTACTTGGCCTAACTTGCAATACTCTACCCCATTTTGGAAGAATTCAAATAATAACCCCTATCCTTCATAGTGGACTAACACAACTACCCAAGCCCCCAATTGGACTCATAACTCGAAGCACCCCATGGGTCTGACCAATCAACCTATGGTAATAGTTCCTGAAGCTCAACCCACTTTACAATATCCACTACAATTTTCCAAAAATCACCAACCTCAAATGTTCCCTCAATTACCAGCTAACCCAACCCAAATCCTAATAACAAACCAATCCAGCTCGTGCAAATTGTCGATAATTTGGAGGGTGAAACAAAATCTGTAGGGTGCAACAAAATTTGGTTGAGATTAGGGCATGTAATTTCTCCTGAAGAAAGTGACATTCATCAAGAACAAGAGAATGAGAATGATAGACAACCAACAATGAATCCATTGGTTGTGGTCATAACAGAAGAGACAGAACAGGGTAAAAATACAGTCGAGCAACAAAATCTTGATAAAGATGTAATTTCTCCTCCCCCGTTTCCCAAAAGGATAACGATAGAAAAAACAACAATATATCCTAACTTTGATATCGTCGAGGAACTAAAGAATCTATGTGTTAAAATTCCAGCTTTACATGATATTCCTATTTATGAAAAAACAATTAAAGAATTATGTGGGAAGAAGCCCAGAAGAAAAACTAAGAATCCATCAACTTTTCATGTGGTAGGAACTTTGTCTGATATTATTCTAGGCAAGTAGGAGCCAGTCAAATACATAGACCCAGGGAATCACATGGTAACGGTTCAGATACAAGGTTGTTTTTTTCCAAATACACTGATGGATTTGGGGGCAACCATCAATATTTTGACCACCGAGACATGTAATGTTCTGGGTATCACCTCTTTCGAACCTACTTCAACTATATTAGAACTGGTTGATAGATCAGTGGTTAAGACAATCGACACATTACAAGACATAGTAATCTCGGTCGACTCTTGGAAATACCCAGTTGATTTCCTAGTTATCAACCCGAGAAGTAGACTATATGGACACTCGTTAATATTGGGACAACCATGGCTAGAAATGATAGATTCATACATAGGATGTTGCATAGGATAAACCAAGTCTACCTATCATACATCAGTAGTTGAAACCATCTAGATATCCAGAAGAAAACCTATGATCTCCTCTCACACTAGAAGAAGTTCTTGGGATAAAAAACCAACTAGAAGATGATGTGATCAACAACTTCATTAACAACCCAACTGTTATAGGCAACCCAACATGTCAAATGCTAAAAGTTGTTTTAGATAATTAAGCACATGGATATCCTTTGGAAGAATTGATGGAGAAACAAATTCCCACTATTGTTTTCCATAACAACATTACAATTAAAATTGCACCAGGAAGATTTCTTAATATTAACACCAATTTGAATGAACAACAACAACAAAAATTGATTCAGATCCTTTCTAAATACCAATAGGATTTTTCTTGGGAGTATCCCAACATGAAGGGAATTGATCCCCAACTATGCACACATCATATATATATTGAAAAATATGACCGACCCATCCGACAACTCTAACGAAGATTAAACTCTCATCTCAGGGACATTGTTAAAGAAGAATTATAGAAACTGTTCGATGTAGATTTCATATATCCTATTTGAGACAACCAGTGGGTCACTCCACTAGTAATAAACCCTAAAAAGAATGGTAAGTGGAGAATATGTGTAGACTACATAGAAATCAATAAATCTACCCAGAAGGACCATTTTCCCCTACTTTTTACTGATCAGGTCCTTGATACTTTAGCAGGGAAGTAGTTTTTCTCCTTCCTAGATGGCTTTATCAGTTATAATTAGATTCAAATTACTCCAGAAGACCAGGATAAAACTACATTTACATGTCCCTGGGGTACCTTCGCATATAAAGTATTTCCCTTTGGATTGTGTAATGCTCCAACTACATCTCTAAGAGTTATTTTAAGCATATTTTCTGATTTAATTAATCAAGGAATTGAAGTTTACATGGACGATTTTACCCCTTATGGCACTGAATTTGATCAAGATTTAATAAATCTAGAGAAGGTACTAGAACGATGCATTGCTACTAGGCTATGTTTGAGTCATGAGAAATGTCATATGATGATTACTGAAGGTGTGGTACTAGGAAACTATG
>ML792705.1:902923-946937 GCA_009831015.1 Picea engelmannii | reverse complement strand
TGAAAACTAGTAACAATGAGTCTAAATTGAGAATAAACCATATTTTTATTAATGATGACTTTTTTGAGTTACATCCAAATGCATATTTTCAAACCCCTGCAAGGGTATGGACCAAAATCATATTTAGAAGTCTAGGATGGAATTTTAACAATCATACAAAGACAACTGATGTCTGAAAGAAAAAGACCAAGACTAAAATGTATTGGATCAACCAAGCCACAAGCTCACTGAGTCTTGACTCTACAAAATAGTCTTAATCAGAAATAAAAATTAATTAAGGAATTCTAATGAAACTAAATATACTACTAAGATAAATAAATGACCTTCTGAAGCATCTCAAAATTCTATGCTTCTTAGTCATTTCTTCTTTGCCACCTTTAGAGTGATCTTGTTTTCAATGAGAGGATTTAGATCTTATAAAAACTCAGAAAATGAAAGAATGAATATCACCAATCTCACTTGAAACAAGAGAAAACCTTATCATAAGTATCTATCTCGAATTTCTCATGTCCTCATCCTTATTTTCTTCCTTTTATTCTCTTGAAAGGTAGTTCTTCAATTAGTTGAACTACTTTTAGTTACTAAAGTTAAATAAATTTAGTTAATAAATAGGACAAATGTTTTATATGATAAGGATAATTAATAAATAATATAATAACTAAATAGGTGGGGTCCCCCTCTAGCATGCATCCTTTATCTTAATAATCATTTCTAGATTTTCCTTGTCGCTCCATAATATAATCACATATAAAAAATCATCACCATAAGTATACCATAAACATGCATCAAAAATACCATGACATATATTACTTGTATCTCCCATAATTTAACAAGATATTTTAAGTCTCAAAAATAAATATCATGGTTCTTCCATCTTTCCAAAAAATAGTAATGTCATTGTCAAATATCAATTGAAATAAAGTCAAAATAATTTAGGGAAATTGTGTCTAAATAATTTGTCCCTTTCCCTGACAAAGTCTTCATATTGAGACTTTTTCTTTTCAAGTTGTGCTACTTATGGATGCATATCACTTATGTTTCTCTTACCACTATTTGTTGATCTCATCTTGGAGTGAGAAGAGGAAGAAGACTTAGACATGTTGGACGAGGTAATTGGTTGCTTTCCTTTGTCTTTCTGAGAGTTATGGAGGAGAGTTTTGTGATATTTATGTGGTGGAGGAAGAGGAGGCATAAATGTATTTGTAACAAAAATATGAACCGGTAATGTTGGGTAAACCAAAGGAGGAGTAAAATAACTAGAGGAGTAGGGGGTTCAATGGCCCATTGATTGGCACCGAAGGAGGAATTTGTAGGAATACCACCCCATCCATCATTATGTGGTTGTACAGGGGATTCAATAACATTGACAATACCTAGGTGAGGCTTCCTTATGACATTAGGAGGTACTTGGGGCTAATGCAATGCATGATGTCCACCACGATTTATATTCCCAATTTGAATTAGTTGTTGAAATTCATTAGAATCAATGTCAAAATGTATAGGGAATCTTAACTTTTTGTGCCCCCGAGATTGCCAAAATGTGTTAGGAAATCTCTCTCTTCTTCCTCTATTTCCTCCTCTACTGCTACCCCTATTGAAGAATCTCATCTATATCCATCATAGTCAAATTAGTACATGAAATATAAGACACAATAAAATTAAACATCTAATACAATTTGTCACCATGATTAATTTGGCTTTGAGAGTAACATAACCATGCAACACAAAAAGGAAATGAAGGGGAAAAGTGAAAACATGGATAGAAGTACAACTCTGCTACCATTCACCAATAAATTTTTCATTTGCAGTAAGAATGTTTGTACATACAACCATTTCCTCAAATATACACAGAAAATTGCAAGGAGATTGTTCAATATTTCAACTTTAAATCATGTATATATATCATAATGATACCAATCAGCCAGAAACAATTCCCAAGTCCGTCCCAGTCATACATTCATGCTACAATCCAATTCTGCTTCAAATTAACCATGTTGATTATGTTAAATTGTATGCATTTCATCTTAATTATATAGATGGGACAAGAATGGAAAAAGGAATTGTAATGAATGGGACTTGAGGAAATTTACTTATGTAAGGTGATATGTATGAGGAAAATATGGAAGTCTATATAATAATCCTAAATATTTAGTTACAAATGTCCTCAACCAATTTTCCCTTCACTTATACCATCCAAATATAAATCAAATTGATAGGAATAATTTAGTCATCTCAAGTATTGTGATTAACATTCCATAATCAAACATATGTATGAATGTCGTGTATGTAATATAAGAATAATTCTCATAATATTTTGACTCATGTTCATCCAATAGGAGTCATAAGTTTTATGCAAACTAGCCCTCATCTATTGGTTAATCACAACTTCATGTCATTGCATGCCCAACACAAGACTTCAAATAATTCTCAATAAATTAGAACTAAATATGTTGTGGGTCCCAACCATTCCCATAATATTATTATGAGCCAAAAAGAATCTCTTTATTTCCTCTAGCTTAACTAAAACAAACCATTCAAAAATTTCTAGTAAATAATTATTACAACCAATCCATACCATTATGTTCAAATAGTTCTTGTCCATCAAATTGAATTACATCTTCCCTTAGTTATGTGGAAATGGGAGATGATGCAGCCACCCTTCTCTCCTCAGGGTTGTGCAACCTCCCGGTCAAGGATATTCAATTTATTGAGCCGAATCAGCTCTTCAGGCCTCTGCTAGACCCTGAAATCAATTCACACATGCCCCCTTTGGTTACCCACGCAGGCTTGTTTCACTCACACACCCTTTCTCTAGAACTTCTATTAACTCTAAATGGCAAGCGTTATCTCCTCTGCTAGGCCCCTCTTCCTTATGACCATGGACTATATCATTTGTCTCACCCCCTTCGTGATTTCAGGCTTCAACTATTTTGAGTATAGCTGACTCTCAATTCCTTGAACTCTGGACCAATGAAATCACCTAGATAGAAATCTACAGCCCATGCCTCTCCAACAACCAACAACTGTGATTCACTTCTAGACTTCAGCTTTGGGAGTTCCAAGCATTCCAAACACACTTTTCCCAGGAGTGATTCGTACCCAGAGCTACGGATCGAGCACCATGTGCTCACCTTGATCAATGGTCAAGGTTTGTCCCTTGTTCCCACTTCGGCCAACTTCCATTCAACTCTCATCTACTCCTCTTTCTCTCGAAGTGTCAATCTTCTAGAGTAGCATATACTTTTCCACACATCCTTTTCCAATGAGTGACTCAGATGAACTCTAACGTCCTGGCCTTCAGGAGTTCTCATGCCTTCACACTTCACTTCTTCCAGAGTGAATATCCTCTCTCCACATGTCCCTCCATTTATCAATAACTCTTGTTTACTCCAGCCTTCGGGACTTTCAACCTTTAGGAACTTACTCTTCAATTTATATGAAGTGTCCTATCACCAGAGTGATAGATATGATGCCACGTGTTCCAACAACGGACAACTAGGATTAGCTTCTTACCTTTGTAGCTTCAGACAACTTCTCATCAATGGCTATGCTTCTTCCTTAGCTTTTCATCTCGAGCACTCTTCTCCCAAAGCACATGGATCTCTGCCACACATCCTTACTGGATCCAATGGTCCAATTCTCTACTTCCTTCGCTACTTTGGCAGAAATCGCTCTTTTCTCCATGCAAATATCCCAGAGCTTTATCTCCCGGACTCTCAGATCTACTGCCACATATCCTCCTCAATACTAATGGCCTCAATTTACTTCATAGCTTCGAGACTTCGGTGATCCTTCTCCTTGAACACTTCCAAACCTATGAATACATGGAATTTCGAAGGACTCTGAGACTATCCTCCGTGCAACTTTCCCAGATCCCACGGTCTGGAAAGATCCTGATTCCTCCGAACGGATATTGCTTTTTGATTGGGAAATTTTTAGTGGGCTCCTCCCTACTGAAGAATTTTTGTCCGCTATCATTTTTGAGCTTTCTCCTCCTTGGAACTTTTAACTTCTCAGAATTTTTCTTTGACACTTACTCCTTGCAACTCTCAAGATGACTTCTTCAACACTTAGCCGAATTTCGACCATGTGAACACCTTGCAAGAAGTTTCTTTCACTTAACCCCTTTGTGGGTGACTATGCACTCCTTGCAACAGTTCTTACACAACTCAATTGTTCCTCCTAAACAATATGAATTCGAGTGTGTTTTTGCCTACGCACACCTTGTGTGGTCCTCTGTAGTACTTTCCAAATGAAACTTCACATTATCCCTCCTGATCTTTTGAGTCAAAATGGACTCTGTCAATGCACACCTTACAAAAAATATGCACTCCTTTCATGTAAATCTTCATTTTATCTCTCCTGAGATTCTAAGTCAAACTAGACCCTGTCAATGCACACCTTGTAGACACTATTCACTCCTTCCATGAGCTCGTATAAGAGAAACAATTGAGACTTTTCTAATCCTCACATATTCAGACATTAAACCATGTAATGCATTCATAACATAAGAACAAGTAATAATAGAGCATTGTAATTAAACAAAAATCCTACCATTCATTCAGATAGACATAGTAACAACAATACCAGACACTTTGGATCAATGCTTCTCTGTTATATTCATTCAAATGATATGTACATGGGCTCATAAAACTTCGATAAGCTTCAACAACCTCAACAATAGAAACTTCAAATAACTTCCAGTAGACTCATTTAGGCATACAATACATATATTTATACATGAAGGCTCGTAGAGTGTTTTCCCTCTGACTACCTTAGTTTTATCTCATCAAAGTAAAAGATTTCATCTACTAATCCTTATTACAATAAATGATCGATATAGATAGATAAGAGTGAATGATTCAGATCTGTACTATTATTAATTACATTAAAGAAAATACAATCTCCATTGATCTCATGTGATGGTTCAGCCTCTTAACATTTAAGAACTTTTTTAACTACAATATTTTCAAGATACTTACGTGACATGCCATATTTAAAATTCAAAAATCACTTCAAAATGCATGCTAGGGAACTTGGTTTTCCTCCACTAACATGTTGGTAATGATTCTCCTGCATCATACTCCTCTAGAAAAAAATTCATGGACTCTTGTCCATGAGCTCCTGCACTAACTTTCCATGCTTTTGAATATCTGCTTCATTTACCCAACTAGAATATTCTATTGGGTGTCCTTTCCACTTTACCAAATAATCAAATTAAGTTTTCATCCTGGTCTTCTTACCAATCCTCCAATCTATGATCTCCTCCATCTACGGATTTTCTGCAATAGGCATATGCTTCTCCCATTGGATCTATTTTTGATATTCTGATCCTTTTGTGCCATCCACCCTATAAGGGTACAGGCCTGAAATTTTGAATATAGGTGATATACCCACATCCTCTGGTAGCTCTATATCATAAGCATTTGCATCAATTTTCCTTAGGATCTTGCATGGTCTTATGTTTTTCATTTTTCATCTTGTTATATGTTCCCCTTGGGAACCTTTCTCTCCTGAGATGTGCCAGAACTTGATCTCCCACTTCAAATCAAAGTTCTCTCCTATGTTGATCAAATTTGCATTTATATTCTCTGTTGTTGTTCTGCAACTGCTCTTTGATCTGATTATGAAGCTTTTTCATTTTTGCATCGAAGTCTTCTACTCCAGCATTTTTGAATTCATTATGCTCCAAATATCTCAACTCTGATACTCCTCTAGGATTCACTCCATATATTATCTAGAATGGAATCTTTCTTGTACTCATGTCTAGTGAGTCATTGTATGCAAACTCTGCTTGTGACAGAATATGATCCCACTGGATATGATGTTCAGTGACCAAACTCAAAAAAATTCCTAAAATCTGATTTACCACCTCACTTTGTCCATCCGTTTGAGGGTGATATGTTGAACTAAAGGACAGTTCCATCCCCATTTTCTTCCACAATGTCCTCCAAAAATTACCAACAAATTTAGTGTCCCTATTTGAGACAATACTCTTGGGAAACCCATGAAGTCTCACAACTTCCTTGAAAAACAAATTTGCATTGTGCATTGCATCATTAGTTTTCTGGCATGGGATAAAGTGTCCCATCTTTTAGAATCTATCAACTACAACAAATATGGAATCACTTCCCCTTTGTGTTCTTGGAAATCCCAACATGAAATCCATTCTTATTACATCCCAAGGCCTATCTGGAATACGAAATGGCTGATATAACCCAGTGTTCTGTCCTTTTCCTTTTGCATACTAGAAAATCTTACATTTTCTTACAAATTTCTTCACTTATTCCCTCATACGTAGCCAATAGTATGAGTTGTTCAATTGTGCAAATGTGTTGTCATGGCCAAAATGTCCTACTAGACCTCCACTTTATTTTTCCTTCAACAGATTATCTCTCATCAAGCACTTCGGTATGCACAACTGGCTACCTTTAAACAACAATCCATATTAAATCAGATACTTCGTCCACTGACTTTTGTCTCTGAGAACAGGATTTTCACATGCTTCATACGCCTCTTTAAAATTTGGATCATCACAATACATCTCCTTAAGGTGTTTGAACCCTAAGGCTTTCACTCGAAATTCCTGCAGAATCAAACATCTCCTACTCAATGCATCAACAACTTTGTTAGCATCACCATAAATATGTTTAATGACAAAAGTGAAATTTTTCATAAACTCTATCCACTTAGCATGTCTTTGATTTAACTTCTCCTGTTTGGTTATGAATTGTAAATCCTGATTATCGTTGTACAAAACAAATTATTTTGGAACAAGTTAGTGCCTCCACTTATTTAAGGCTTGAATTACTGCATAAAATTCCTTATCATATGTGGAGTAACTCCTCTTGGTGTCATTCAGCTTCTCACTGAAATATGAAATAGGCCTATTATCTTGGCTCAACACTACTCCAATTGCTACTCCACTAGTATCACATCGTACTTGAAATGTCTTCCCGAAATATGGAAATACTAGAATCGATTGTTCTACTATTTTCTCCTTCGATATCCTGAAACTTTTCTCAACTTCTTCTGTCCACTTAAAATACGTGTGTCTCCTCTTCACCGTATCTAATATAGGTGAACAAATAACACTAAAATTTCTAATGAACCTCTGATAGAAACTTGCTAATCCATGGAAGCTTCTCACCTCAAATAATCTCCTTCACGATGGCCATTTTCTGATTGCTCTCACCTTTTCTGGATCCATATTCAATTCATTTGAAGAGATTACAAAACCCAAGTAAATGAGTTATGTCTTCATAAAAGAGGATTTCTTCAGATTTACCAGTAGTTTCTCCCATCACAATCTTTTCATCACTAATGTTAAGTGCCTCAATATTACGAGGAAAATCTCTCTATGGCTACGAGAAAACCACAACAGAGGGAAATGACTGCAGAAATAAACTCTATTCTCAAGTATGCTATATAAACAAATATTCTAGCAAGACAAGATAAAATTCCTACCTCATCCAGACGTTCGATGAATTCCATCGTTGAGCACTCGACCCAAAGCAATACACCTGTAACTAGTCCTCAACAACCAAGCAAAGAAATCATATGGTGATAATATATGATGTTATCACATTCAATAGAATAATCCATTAACATTCATAACAAATACGTCCATGGAATAATAATTCAAATATTTGCAAGATATCAATTGGACGAGAAAAGAGTATTTCTATTAAGATATAATCAACAGAAGTGAATAAGTTACAGACTTCTTTGTCAGCACGGTTTGGAACCGAGAAACTAAGTTCCTTCTCGTTGGGCCTCCACCACTTCAATCCTCCACCAAAGGCAAGCTCATGTAAGAGAGACAATGGATTTCTCACTCAATAAGGGAAGAGATTGGGGGATAAACATTGTGTTCATACTTAAAGGATAAAGGGATGCAGACTCAATGTGAAGTGAATAATTCCTCCAGAGTAACTTTGCTCTCAAAGTTTAATTATTTCTCCTCTTTTCCATAGCTCGGGATTGGCCCATTTATAACCTTCAAGTGGAACTGAAGGGCCAAGTCGAAACATTTCCAGTATATGGAAGGCCAAGGATCATTGATCTTCTGTCGTGACATGGAAACCCGACACTATTTTTCATTTTTGGGCACATTTCCCAATGTACGTGGGTTGTAGTGGTGCAACATGCATATATGCATGATGTATAGTAGGCAAGGTGCGCCAATGTGGAAAAAATGTATTTTTATCTCTGGGATTTGCAAAAAGGGATGAAAAGTTTGTATGGGGAAATGGAAAAATGCCTTATGTGCAAGATTGCATGGGATGAGGAAAATACTTCTATAACAGATAGACCCTAATGTGTGAGGTCAGAGGAGTATCTGTGATGGTTGAAATACATTATAAAAACCCAGAAGTGGAGTGATGGGGAACCAGCTGGGAGAACTAGTTGCTCATTACATTTTGCATTGACTTTGCATACATGGCTGCCAATTTGAATTACACTGCAGAACCATGTGAAAATATACCAAACAAATGTTTGTGGCCATGAATAGGAAAATACAAATACGGTTACATGCCAAAATCTGTCATAGTCATGAACAAGGCCTAGTAGAACCAGTCTCAAAATCAATCTAAATATATCTATATACAATGGAGTACAATATGATCTCTCATGATCACTAAAGTCATATAGGAATTGGTCTAATGAAAAGGAAGAAACAGCTCAGGAAAGTTGTGGCCACATACTGATGTCTTCGAGTCTTCTACACAATCCGCCAAAGGTGCAAGTATACATCGTGTGAATAAAGGAGTTGAGGTCGAACACAATGAGACATTGTTTGATTACCAGTCATTAAGGTATAACTTTAACAAATGCGAGACATCCTACCAATGATGAAAGTAGGTATCAAGGCACCGAGTACATTCTTAAAAGTGTGAATAAAGGATTCGGGGTCGAACACTTGAAGAATCCATCGATCAAGAGACATTGATGTATTCCTAGTTGTCGATGGCAAGAGAACCTACCACTAATGACTGCAAGCCTTAAGGTACTCATAGGACTTTGGGCCTCGTTTACATAATAAATGAGATGAATTCGATGGAAGGAGACCCGTTAAAAGGAGAGCATTAAGGCATCTCTCATCATTCATCATGAGGTACAAAGCAGTAGCTTCATGATTTGGAGGAAATCGGATGAAGAACATGTTCAAAAACCAATGACCTTTTGCGTCTTTCACATGTGCCAAGTGAAAGAAATACACAAAAAAGACCCTCTGAATATCATCCAATGAGGAAACTGCTGACAAAGGCAGGGAAACCACCAATAAGGCTAATGGAATCCAAGACATTGCATGAATCCCAATGTGTAAATAGATGTCTTTCCATCGAACACAAGGGAAACCACCCAGTCAAGGACCAATGATGAAATGTCGATTGTTGGGTTCAAGGTTACCTACCAATTATGGAAGTAGTACTGGGGTGTGTAATAGGACTACAGTATGTGATTCTGAGACAAAATGAGGGTATGGATGACATGAAAAGTCAAGAGTTCTGAGGAATGGCCGACACAGGTTGATAGAAATCCTTTGAACAAGAGCATGAGACATATGGAAGACTCCAATAGCATAGACTCAGTGATGAAACCATGAGATGCAGGAGGCATCAATCAAGATCTCCATAGGGACTAGAAGAGTAACCAGTCACGGGAGAAAAAATCTTTGTAACGAGCTCAGCTTCCTAAGGGCATGCTAAACCCAAAATTATGATGACAAGTGGACTCAATAACTTTGTTCTCTATTCAAAGGTGACACAATTTCTTCCAAGATAAGATAATACTCCCTTCCCACCTGTCGTTTTTTTTTTTCATAGTCAAATGAATTTTATGATATAGAGGAGGAAACGAGTGTCACAAGTAAGCAAAACTAGTTCCAACACTGGAACATACCTATTCTCAATGTAAGTTGGTGCATGCAGGAGATGGACACTCTAGGGAATGTGTATAGAGTGTCAAGTTGAGAAGGATATAAACGAGGCTTTGCTTGGTTGAGGATGCAAAAATACTGAGGCAAACGGTTTATAATGCAAAGTGAGAACCAGCTATAGACTCAATACTGGAAGCAAGGGCATGAGATGCAATCACAAATTAACGCCAAAAAATGTTCTTTTTCATAATCTTAGTCTACCTGGTTTGAAAAAGGGATAAACTTGTACCAAATAGACATCCTTTAAAATCCAATTTATGAGTGTGAAAGAGAAAAGTTCACTTGGAAATATTTTCTCTTTTTGAAAATGAGTCGGAAAAGAGCTTAACTAAGACTCACAACCTTGTAAGTCAAATTTAACGAGTGTGAAAGGGAAAAAATCACTCGACAATATTTTCACTTTTTTAGACTAGTTGGAAAAGAGATTAAATTAGACTCGCTTGAGATTTTCTAGGAAGCATGTCATGGGGAAGGCCAAGGATCCCGTGTTAGACTTATGTAAAAGGTCATTATCTTATGAATAACCGACACAATCTTGGGAAAACCCAAAGCTCTCCAAGTCAAGGAGGATAAAGTGCTAGCAGAGGTTACCTTCTCCATGATATATCGGATAATGTCTTTTACTTCAAAGGACATAGGAGGATGCATTGGATACCCTACAAGACCATCCCAGTAAAAGGGAACCTTTTCAAGACTTGGAGGGAGAGCACTCAGGGAGAGTAAAACTCTCTCTTATTCAGAAGGTGTAGTACTATAAATTCTAATGACATGGTATAGAAGGTATAGAAATAGAATTATAAAAGCGGGATCGACCGAAAATTGCATCGGCATGACCACTTATTAAACCATTGGTTGAATAGGATGCAAGACAACAAGATTAAGAGATGCATCTCCCCCAAAAATAGGATTGGTGTTGGTCGAAGATTGCATCGACATGATCATTGGTTGAACAGGATGCGAGACAAAAATTTCAAGAGACGCATCACCCCCGAACATTAGAGAGGTGTCGGTCAATCATTTCATCGACATGACCACTGGTTGAATGAGATGTGAGACAACAAGGTCAAGGGATACATCAACCCCTAAAGGAAGATGGGTGTCAACTGAAGATTGCATCGGTATGACTGTTGTATCAACCAAAGAAGGAACGGAGTGTGGGGAAACCACAGATGACTCAGAACCTGAAGGGCCCTCAAGTGAGAACCATGCTTTCAATATCCCAATAGTAGCAGGACGCAAACGAGTAAGGTGATTTCCTTCACAAGTCCTGCAAAGGAATATGGCCTTATGTCTGACACATATAGGATTCCCAATCATATGAATGCCCCTAGCATGACTTGCAGTAGCTGGTGACAAACCTTCAACATGACTAGCAGAAGTTGATGATGAATCCCCAACATGACTAGCAGAGGTTGGTGATGAAAGTACAGTGTGACCAGCAATGACTAGACTTGTTCCCCTAGCATGACTTACAGTGGCTGGTTGTTGATCTTCAACATGCCTTACAGAGGTTGTTGACCGATCTCCAACATGACTAAGAGAGGTTGGTGATATAATGCTAGTATGACTTGCAGTAACTGGACTTGTGGTGGTGGTGGGTTGTGGCATTTGAGACCAAGGTCCTCGGAAAGATTGGTTTTGAGGAATTGCAAGATAGGAAGCATCCTAGTTTGCACCCTATCCCTGTTTGACAGGATAGTATCCTCCTCCATATTGATTCATAAAGGGTTTTAAGGGCATCGACACCAAGGAAGCTTCTTGTGAAGAGAAAGCAACATGACCAGGGTTACTCATGTGAGGACATATGTTTCCCCCAGACGAAGGAAATTCGTGAAGGGGTTTTCCCATACTATAAAAATAACTCCCCCTGGATGAAACACTAGAGGACAGATGGAGGTCCTCCATGGGAAAAGTATCATAGGAACTAGCATAGCAGAAGAGGGATAAGTGGACGGAGTGTAATAAGTATAATGACCGCCCATTTGAGCACCTTCTCCTCGCAAAGTGGACTCACAGGAAGGAAGATTCCAGCCTCCTATCGTAAGATTTGTTTGAGGGATATGACTCCCACCAAACGAAGAGGGAGAATAAGGAGGCAAGAAAGAGGGTGGAAAGTGTGAAGACATGTATGGCATACCCTGAGAAAAATGATTATAGAACCAAGGCATGGAATGAGTGTCATAATTATTCATACCATTATGAAACATGGACGGATTCGTCCCCATGAAATGAGTGAACATCATGGGGGGAGTAGTGGTAAAAGAGGGAGTCACCAGAACTCCATTATCCATGATAATGACAACTCAAAGCATAGTATAAAGTCTCAAAGGTCTACTAATAAACAAAGTGTAGACCAAAAAATAATCAAATGGCCAATATGCACACAAATGGGATAAAGTGGATGAAAGGGGCCTCCCTCCCTAAAGTAGGTATGCCTCGCTCAAGAGGGGCCTGAAACTCCCTGCTAAAAATCAGAGGTAACAAAATCAGTTGTAAGGGCCCTCGTGGGATTAACAACCAGTTGGTCAGATCACCCCGGAGAGGTAATCCTCCATAAAGGTTGTGTGTTTTCTGACCCTTATCTGACCCAGGGTACCTACAGAATAACCCCTGCAAGTAACTTATGTGGCACCTAAGTCAAGGAACAAAGAAATCATTGTATAACCAATGTATAGGCGAGCAATCGTAAGTTAGGTCCACCGTATGGGTAGGGTGGAAAATATCGAAACCTTGAAAGCACTTCCTCTCATGGAGGTAAGAGCACTAGAAAGATCCCCAAATATGAATAGATCCCCAGAAATATCTCTAACGCTAAAAAGGTATCGAAGGGATATCCCTTCAACTGACCTCGTGCGACCTCATGATTAACTCTGGTGTAAGCAGAGCCTCCTAATCTTACCGATTATACAATGGATTTATCCACTCCCTTATTCAAACACATATGTTGATTTAATAGACTTGGAGAAGTTTACTCACAAAATCCTATTCCAAGGCACTAAATCCTAAGATAGTTTGTGCACCCTAGAAAATAAAATCGTTACTAATCAATTTTAAATTATAGCGTTAATATTAATGGTCGTGCTTACTCAAAGAGGTGCATTCATGAAACTGGTGATGTTATGACTCAGAAAATAAAGTAAATATGAATACAATGCAAAGTCCTAACTTCAATTTTCAATGAATGATAGGCTTCCTGAAAACAATGCAATTTTCAATTCAATTATGAAATTCTAAATAAAAATGCCATCTTTCTTTACGTGCACTAAGATAAATGACAAAGACTCAAAATATCAAAATGCCAATCAATGTAAAATACCTAATATTTTTGTATTTTCAAAATAAGAAAAATGAAAATGCATGGACTGAACAATAGCTTGATATATAAAGACTCTATTGTGTATAGAAAGAGACAACTCAAGTAGGGTACCAAGGAGCAAAAACACCCATCCCAATGTACAAGGACAATCAAAATGAAAAGATGATGACAAAGGAACCACCCAAAAATTCAACCAAAGATAGGTTTCCTGTCATCCCACAGACACTTAAAAGTCACTACAAAGACCTAAGAAGACTCATCAATCATCAAGGACAGAAGTTGAAGCATGTATGTATGCAGCTTGCAGAACGACAACATGCATATATATGTGATTGTCAAGAAAAAATCCATGTATAAGTGTCAAAAACACAGCTAGGCTAAGGAGAAGGATGAAAGACTCAGACCTGGAGTGAAAAAAGGATGTTAATAAGAAATCACATGGCAATATACTCAATATGAATGAGAGAAATCTAAGGAGAAAAACACTCAAAACCCCAAGAAAGAAGATTCAATCCACAGTATGGTCACCAATTATGTTATGAGGAAAATATCTCTATGGCTAGGAGCAAACCACAACAGACGGAAATGACTGTAGAAATAAATCTATTCTCAAGTATGTTATATAAAAAAATATGCAAGAAAGACAAGATAAAAGGCCTACCTCGTCCATACGTTTGATGAAGTCCACTGTTGAGCACTCGACCCAAAGCAATACACCTACTACTAGTCCTCAACAACCAAGCAACGCAAGCATATGGTGATAATATATGATGTTATCACATTCAATAGCATAATCCATTAACATTCATAACAAATACGCCCATGGAATAATAATTCAAATATTTTCAAGATATCAAGTGGACAAGAAAATAGTATTTCTATTAAGATATAATAAATAGAAGTGAATAAGTTACATACTTTCATGTCAACACGGATCGGAACCGAGAAACTAAGTTCCTTCCAGTTGGGCCTCCACCACTTCAATCCTCCACCAAAGGAAATCTCATG
The DNA here is from genome assembly GCA_009831015.1 of Picea engelmannii. NCBI lineage: Eukaryota > Viridiplantae > Streptophyta > Pinopsida > Pinales > Pinaceae > Picea > Picea engelmannii. The sequence continues at coordinate 932,670 of ML792705.1, read as the reverse complement.
TAATAGAGGAAATGGAGTTCTCACTCAATAAGGGAAGATCTTGGGGACTAAACACTATGTTTTGACCTAAAGGATAAAGGGATGTGGACTCAATGTGAAGTGAATGATTCCTCGGAAGTAAGTTTGTTCTCAAAGTTGAATTCTTTCTCCTCTTTTCCATAGCTCGGGATTGGACCATTTATAGCCTTCAACTGGAACTGAAGGGCCGAGTTGGAACATTTCTAGTATATGGAAGGCCAAGAATCATTGGTCTCATGTCGTGACATGGAAACCTGACACTATTTTTCATTTTTGGGCACATTTACCGATGTACACGGGTTGTAATGGTGCAACCTGTGTATAAGCATGTTGTGTAGTAGGAAAGGTGTGTATATGTGGAAAACATGTATTTTTAGCTATGGGATTTTCAAAAAGGGATGAAAAGTCTGCATGGGGAAATGGAAAAAGGCCTTTTGTGCAAGATTGCATGGGGTGAGGCAAATCTTGCTATAAGACTCAAATGTTCTTCTTTAGTTTTATGAAGACTAATATATCATCCAAATATACAATCACAAACTTACCAATAAAAAAATTTAATACCTCATTCATCAACCTCATAAAAGTACTTGGGGTGTTTTTCAAGCCAAATGGCATAACAAGCCACTCATACAACCCTTCATTCATTTTGAAGGTTGTTTTCCACTCATCACCTTCTCTCATCCTTATCTGGTGATATCCACTTTTCAGGTCTATTTTTGAAAAATAATTTTCTCCGCTCAGACAATCCATTTTGTCATCCATCCTTGGCAAAGGAAATTGGTACCTGATGGTGATTTTTTTTATGGCTCGAGTCTGTACACATTCTCCATCCTCCATAATTTTTTGGACTCAACACAGTTAGTACTATGCATGGACTCAAGCTTTCTCTGACTGAACCCTTGTCCATCAAATCATGGACTTGTTTCTTTACCTCCTCATTCTCTTGAGGTGTCAATATGTATACTACTTTTTTTTGCAGACTCACTCCTGGTATGAGATCAATATGATGGTTGATGCTCCTGATAGGTGGCAATGAGTGAGGTAACTCATCCACTACTATGCTAGAAAAAATTTCTAATAGCTCTTGAATTTATTCAGGCGGGTCATTCATAGAAGTACTTGTAAGGATGACTATGGGCTTCCTCACCACAACAAATTGCATTCCATGTTCCTTCTTGACTTCACTTAGGAGTTCCTTCCCACTCATGAGAAGTATATGTGTGTTGGCTTCTTCCTTCACCTTCTTATCCTCTATTGGTAGTAGCATGTGTGTTCTACCATTTTTCTCCAGGGTATAAGTATTTTTTCTAACATCATGAATGAAATTTCTGACAAACTACCATGGTCTCCCCAACAAGACATGACATACATCCATGGGAATCACATCACACAAAATATCATCTCTACATCCTCCTATATTAAATTCAACTTGTCATTGTTTAGTTACCGTTACCAGGTGTCCTTTCTGCAACCATGATACTCCGTATGGACTTGTATGTGCACTTGTCTCTAGCTCCAAATTCTCCACCATTTCTATGGATACCAAGTTATCAGTACTCCCACTATCAATTATCACCTAACTTACCCTGTCTTTTGTTTTGCAAGAGGTTTTGAAAAATTTGTTCCTCTGCACTGGGTTCTCCACTTCTTACTCTGGCTTCAAGATAACCTTCTTCATTATCAAATATCTCCCATCTTCTGCACCTTCTGCCTCAACATTTTGCCTCTATGCTTCCAAAATGTGAGCTTCACGTCCTCCTTCTTTCTTTCTCTCAGGGAATTCCCAAGACATGTGTCATGTTTTTCCACAGGCATAACACTTCACCTCTCCTCCTCTGCCTCTTCCTCTTCCTCGAGGAAAATAATTCATTCTTCCATAATGTCTCCCTTGGGAACTTCCTCCTCTTTCTGAGTGGTTGTGTGGTTTTCCAGTCTCAACCTTGGGATTTTGTGCCTTGTCATGGAAAATTCCTTTATCTCTATTTAGACTTCTTCCTTTTCTTCATTGGCTCTATTTCCTAGCCAAATCCATTGGCTATGATAAGCATCCTCCACTGTCCTCATTGTTATCATGTTGATTTCATCTTGGATTTCATATCTCAGGCAATTAATATACCTAGAAACCTTTTCATCATATTTTTCTCTCTATCCAGACCTGATTTGATCCAGGTGGATATCAGTGGCCACCCACCTTTTCCAACTAGCTCAAAACAATTTTCTAGCAATTTTGGCAATTTACTATTTTTAGTAGTTTTTAACTTCCAGGGCCTTTTTGAGGGCCCAAATGAAGTTTTTTCAATATCGAGGTTCTCAATTATAATTTAAGGAATCATTGAGCCCCTAAAATGAATCTCCTTGACGGTACCTTTCCAATGAGCTATCATACGCCTAAAACGGAGATCATATGCAAAAGTTACGACCCTGGGAAGTTGATGTACTAACTTACCCAAACGGGGCCCACATGACTTTTGGTGCTTCATCTCCTAGGGTTAGGTTTTTGGATGTCTAGGGTTTTTGGCATTCCTGTTTATTGTGAAAAGGCCTTGAGAACCTCTTTGTAATCATCTTCTTGTGAATGCAAGTAGCCATCACATCTCTTCTCAGAGATAAGCTACTACCATTCTATCGAGTCTTTCACTTTGTATTTTACATACTTTGTACATTTATTTCATTAATAGAAATCATGTATTACTGTATATCTATGTTTATGGTTTCATATATTATATATTTCTTTTGTATTATTGAATATCTATGATATCTCTGTGCCTTTCTTTATTATATCTCCGATCTCATTTTGTGCCGAAAATAATCCAGATTAGTGGTATCAGAGCAGGTTGTTCTTGATCGTTTTTTCAGTGCATGTCCCCAAAGAGGTTCGAGTAGAAAGTTGGGTCTCAAGCTTTTCTCTCTTGATTAAAATCTCTCTCAAACACCCAAGAAACCCTCAATTGTGGAAGAAAAGAAAAACCATGGAGCAGACGATCTTATCAATTTGTTGCTTGAGCAAGCTCTCACGCAACAAAGGAACGAAATGATGAAGAATTTTTCCCACGTCCTTCAATGACTCATGATAGCGTCAGGCGCATATTCATCAAGAGGCCACTTTGGAGGCACCTCACCTTTTAAGGTACAGATCAATTTTGATATTCCTATATTTGAAGGTCAGATAGATGCAGATGCCCTAGATAAATGGTTAAATCTGTTAGAAGGTTATTTCTCTGTTCACAATTTTTTTGACAGAGAAAATATCACCTTCGCACTCCTTAAAGCTCTCCCTCTTGTCAAACATTGGTGGGAAACTTACTGGGAGAAAAGTTCCACAGAGGAGTCTGGAATATATGGGGCCAAGCCCACTTGGGATTTTTTTGTGGATGCGGTAAAAGAACAATATTACCCTATTGGAAACTATGAGGACCAGTACATGAGATGGACCACACTGTGGCAAGAGAGGGGCCAAGCAGTTATGGATTTCACCAATACCTTCCATACCTTGTGCACCAATTTGGGTATCAAAGAATCCAAACAACATTTGGTTCTGAAATACTGTGGGGCTCTACACAGATACATCCAAACTGAAATGGATTTTCTAGACATCTCATCACTAGGTGTTGCTCATCGATATGATGTTAAAATAGAATAGAAATTTAAGCACCATAAAAAATGAGAGTTTAGTTCTGCAAATCACCAACAACCAAAGTATGACAAAGACAGCCCTAACAAACAGTCTCCCGAAAACTAGTCCAAGCAACAAGAAAATAAGGGTCATGAGAAGACAAAGAAGAACACCGGAAAATGGTGAGATTTACAAAAAATCCCCTGGCACAACATCGATGAATGTTGCTCAAAAAATTCATTGGTGGCCAATATCAAAGACAAGGAGTCGAACCCTGATTCTGAATCTGATTCTGAAAATACTGGTAAAGGATAGATCATTAACGCAGACCCCACTGCTATTATCGTGACCGCAGCAATTCAACCAGAAGAACCAACAGATCCTAAATAGGTGGATCACCTTTTTCATTCACAGATGTGGGTGAAGGGGACCTCGTTTCATTTTTTTGTTGATAGAAGAAGCCAGAAGAACCTCATCTCAATAGAGGTTGTCAAACAATTGGGATTGTCGACAACACCACACCCGCAACCATACAGCATTGGGTGGCTTCACTAAGGATGAGATCTTCGTGTCAGGCAGCAATTTCGATTGTCATACGGCATCCAAACCTTCAAGGATGAAGTATTATGTGATGTCACCCCACTAGATGTTTGTGATGTTCTCTTGGGCCAACCATATATGTGGATATGTCATGCTGTTTATGAGTCTCGACCCTGCAGTGTCATTGTTTCTCTGAGGGGTCATCTCTACAGAATACCAGAGGTAGTTCCAACTACTGTTCCACCTAAAAAGTTTCGCAAGGTAGTATCTCATACTGCAAAATTCATCTTCTTCACAATCTGTTCAAAAGGGGAACAGAAGGACATTGTAACCACTACAGCCTCACCCTAAGAACCTTTTATACAACAGAAGCAGGTCGACAAGATTGCAACAAAGTGAAAAGATTCCTTCTACACATCATCCTCTCATGTAGCCCAACTTGTTGAACAGCCTCAGCCTCAACAGGTTCATGATAGACTTCCACAAACTGAGCAGCGCAACGTCTCCAACAAGGCAAGCAGCACACCAAGATGCAGATTCAGCAAACGCTTTTCCCTTTCCCTTGGGAACTCAATGCAATGGAGACCATTTCTTCCTAAGGAGGGAGGATTGATCCAGGTGGATATTGGTGGCCACCCACCTTTTCCAATTGGCTCAAAATAGTTTTTTGGCAATTTTGGCAATTTACTATTTTTAGCAGTTTTTAACTTCCGGGGCCATTTTGAGGGCCAAATGATTTTTTTTTTAGATCGAGGTTATTAATTATATACAAAGGAATCATTGAGCCCCTAAAATGAATCTCCTCAATGATACCTTTCTAATGAGCTATCATACGCCTAAAACGGAGATCGCATGCAAAAGTTACGACCCCGGGAAGTTGATGTACTAACTTACCCAAACGGGGCCCACATGACTTTTGGCGCTTCATCTCCTAAGGTTAGGTTTTTGGATTTCTATGGTTTTGGGAATTCCTGTTTATTGTAAAAATGCCTTCAGAGCCTCATTGTAATCATATTCTTTTGAATGTGAATAGTCTTCACACCTCTCTCAAAGATAAGATGTCACCATTCTATTGAGTCTTTCACTCTATATTTTACAGTCTCTGTACATTTATTTCATTAATAGAAATCATGTATTACTGTATATATGTGTTTATGGTTGCATCTATGATATATTTTTGTTATATTATTGAATATATGAGATATCTATGTGCATTTATTTATTATATCTCCAATCTCATTTCGTGCCGAAAATAATCCAGATCATGATGTACAACTTCTATAACTCCTATGTGTATTCTTTTACTGTCAATCCTTTCTGTCTCAAGTTCTTTAATTTATTGAACAGATTTATCTGATAGTCTTGGGGTATGAATTTAGCTTTCATCTTGGCTACCATTCTATCCCAGTTCTTTATATTTTGCCTGCCTTTGCTTCTTTTGTTAGCTTATAGTTCATCCCACCACAGTTTTGCATGTCCCTTTAATCTGGTGACAACGTGTTTTAATTTCTTCTCATCGTCAACTTCTTCATAGTCGATATATTTATCCATTTCTATTATCCAATCCAGTAATTCTTCAACATCTAAGTTGCCTTCATACATTGGGATTTCTATTTTTTCTCTTGCTCGCAATTTGACAACGGCTTTTAGCAAGCGTTCTTCTACAACATCTTCTCCTGCAACTCCTTTAACTTCCATTTCTTCGCTCTCTACATCACTGACATCTCCATCATCAGGTGATGTTCTTTGTGTTGTCTCCATGGAATCTAATCTTATTGTATTACTAAGAGGGGGGGTGAATTAGTAATAGCGTAATTGTAATATTTTTTCTCCAAATAATCCAAGTGTTATATCAATGTAGAATTATTATCCAATAATGAGAAATAAGAAATGAACAATCACACACATACACAGTACACCAGTGTTTTACGTGGAAACCCAAATCGGGAGAAAACCATAGAATACTTTATCTTATATGTCTTGAAGAATTACATTCATTGGAAGCACCAACTTCCTTTGTTTTCTAGCTACAACTGGAAGGAGGCTCCAACCCCCTAGTTTCTCAGGCTATAACCTGAGGGAAGATCCAACTCCTCAATTCCCTGGCTACAACTAGAAGGAGGCTACAACCCCCTATGTTCTCCGGCTACAACTGGAAGGTGTCTACAACCACCCTGAAGTAGAAGTAGAATGATGAAACCACTATCACTGTGAGATATACCGCTGTAAACATGTACCAATAAATCTAAACCATGCATCAACTTGTACCTCAACCTATAATCAACATGTACCATAAACAAGTGCATCAACCATGCATCAACTTGTACCAAACAATTTGTAATCAACCTGTACCATAAGCAAGGGAAACCAACCATGTACCAAGTATGTACCAATCATGTTTCAAGTACTCATCAACTATGACTCATCAATATGTACCAACATCATCAACTATACACCTCATGTATGTGCCAACTCATCAACTACTTGTCTCAACCATGTACCCAACTTGTACCTCAACCAAAATCCCTCATCAATTTCATCATACAAATATGATTTGTAACTATGTAATATACCTGGAGTACATGATCACATACTTGAAAACTTTCCTTAACTTTAACAGCAAGAGACTAGCAGTTTCATCAAACATTTCTTTAGTCTCACATGATTAGTTTTGGATTAGTCAACAACCCTAACTTGAAATAATCATAACTTTGTATCTATAATGAATAAAGATCTGAAATTGATACACAATGTTCTTCAGTTTGTTTTATGCAATTACTCCATGTGTCACTACTTGTAACCTCTCAAAAAACGAGTTATGGCAAAAATGGCACACCTTGCTGAATTTTGGCTTATTCTAGAGATTGACCTTGTAGAGTGTGTCCCGCACAGAATTTTTGTTGAATTGATATAAAACTGCTACAAAGAATACTATAGATTTTACTCTAACCAACACATTCTTTCTTACTAAATTTGGATCTGTTATGAATAATTTATGACGTTTTTACCCGAAACACCTATTTTTGACTAGTTTCAGGACTAGCCACAAACCCTATTTTCCACAGAGTGTAACTCCAAAAATAAAACGACCCACAAGATGAATTTTTTACCACATATACTTGGATATGTTTCCTCAATGGAATAGAAATTTCACAGTCTCAATCATTGTAGAAAAAAATTTATTACGAAAATGGTGAGATGACCTGGAAAAAAAACATACCTTAAAAAGCATCATCAAAGAATTTATCCTTCCTTGAATTTTGGCCTTCTTTTCTTCACTTTCCTTAGAAATGCGGCTTAGATATTCTTTGGTTACCTTAGACACATATAGGTATTCAATATTCTTAAGTGTGTCTTAAATGAGAGAGCCTTGCCTCTTATTTATACTCTCCAAGTAGCTTCCTTAAAAACATATTCTGGGTCACTTTGCCCACTTTCCTTATTTTAGGGTTAACCCACTTCTAATTTCTCCATTAAATTTATTATTTTAATAATTTATTTTGTATTCACTTTGAATTATAGTACACTCATCACTTTACTTTATTATTTACCTTCTAAAATCTCTTAAACCACTTTGACTACTTTGACCTTTTGGGGATTCTAGATGACATAAGACGGTCCTCCAACTTCGTAAGGCCATAACTCTCAAACTGTGAGGAGTTATGTGACATTCCAAATACCACCAGAAATGGAATGACATGTACTATCCATCTAGAATAGTATTACCTTCAAATATAGAAAAAATCATACCATTATCCATCAAACAAACTTGGGTCCATTACCCAAACCTGGGTTCTCCAACTTCACATGGTCATAACTCTCTAACAGTGAGGAGTTATGTGACATTCCACATACCACCGGAAATGGCATGACAACCAATATCCATATAGGATAGTTTCCCTAAAAAATTTACTATCCTTCATCTCATTATTCCACAATTAAGCATGGGTTCTCTTACTTCGCAAAGCGTCTTCCTGTGAGGGCTTTCACCATAAGGGGACCACTTTAGAGTTCATCCATCTTTACTTCTTATCAACCATGACAAGACAATAATGAGTCATATTTACATCAAATAATCTTGGGTCCATTACCCAAACCTTTGTGTTGCGGGGTTTTCTTCAAGGGTTAACATCAATGACAACCAACCTTAATCAACAATCCCCCCCTTTGGCATTGATGGCAACACTCTAATGCAATACTGAAATCATATCACTCATGCTCCCCCTAGAACCATGTGTTACCCATGATTTTGGTCGTCACAATGATGTATTGATGATGGTGTACTCAGGCTCTTCATAAGAACTTTCTCCTGAGAAAAGTTACTTTCATCTCTTCCCAAAAAACTCATTTTTGAAGAAGGTTCGCAGGCTACTAATATATTTGGGTGCAAGAATGGCCCATTCTAGCAGGCTGCTTTAAGCCAGGGTGTGAACTTCTTGCACTGTGTTGAATAGACAGGGTGCAAACTCTTCCTAAAGCATGGAAAAAGATGAATTCTCGATGTTTCTAGAAGCGAATCTTCTAGAAGAATGGGTTGGCATTCGAATGGTTATCCTTGTACTGGATTCCCTGATATTGTGGGATTATTCTTATCCAAGTAACTATCTCATTATCTCCTATATATTGAGGGAATTCTCATGGAAAAGGTTAAGCAAGATTCATTGGAGAATTGGTGAAAGAATTGTGTGAAGGACTTAGCTTGAACAGTAGCTTGGAGACTCTAGCAAGTYTRTCAAGAGGATTTGATCTTCTTCATACAAGGATTGAGMAAGTGTGTGTGTTGGAGCCAAGAGCCATCGAAAGGAAGCTTGYGACATCAAGGCGATCAGGTTGTAATCTTTACTTTCAATCAATATGATACAGTGGCATGTCCCTTTCCCATAAAGCTATTCTCACTTTATTGTGTAATTCCTTGATCATACACATAAGTTGATTGTTGAATATATTTTGCTATCTTCACTTTGGTTGGTTTGTGTTGTCTTGGTCTTGACATCACGAGAGCACCAGAGTGAAGTGGGAGCAACAGAGACCCTAGGAAGCGATATAAAGGTATGTTACTTGTTCCTTCCTACTAGATAATTCAATGGTCAAAACTTAGGGAAAGAGTCATGTCCTGTCCTGTTTTTTTCTAGATCCAGGTGGATCTAGAGAGATCTGTTAGTGTCTGCACCTATCGATTAGTCCGATAACAAAATTGGAGACTCAACTGGGGATCATAACCCATTTCATTGTGGTTTTTGGTATTTTTATGTGGCCATTTTCTCTTGTTTTACTTTTCTCCTTTCCTATCAATCTTTGAGTCTTCAGGATATCCTAATAGACCCTCTAGGTCCAGAGGCCTTTTCAAATTTTGTTTCATTTTCCAAAAATTTGACTAGTTTCAGAGGTTCTCGCACTGCACTTCACTATAGCCTGTGAGAATCTATAGAGTTCGCATCTTTCCTTTAGGTTCAGTGCGAGGTTCTCGCACTCTACTCAAGGGTCACCTACGAGAATCACTAATTCTCGCACTATGTAACACTCTCAGCCTACGAACCCATTTTTTCAAACTTTTGGATTTGAGTTTTGGCATCTTCCACTGCCCAGATCAGTCTAGGTGCCTCATAAGAGTTTATTGGACCATTTATTGATGTCTTTCTTGTCTTCGTTTTCATGCATGGATGGTCTTAGGATTTCCAAGGCTTTTCTTGTCACTTTTGTCTTGACTTTCGTTTCTTGACTTTTCTTGGCAAAACCATACTCTCTGATTTCAGAATATGAGTGTGTTTGATTAGTTAAGAACTGGTGATTGGTTGAAAGTTGAGTTTTCTTGGTCTTCATCATTTTCTTATTGTTTGAAATATCACTTTTCTTATGCAATTGAAAAGACTCGATCGGTTTGTTTGTTATTTTTGTTTTCATTGAAAGAGTGGTTTGGGTTTTTATTATTGGTTGTTCATTGGTTTTTTATTTTCAGTACTCTCACTATCATGGTGTGGGTCCTTTTTGAAAAGTGAACAAACGTTTTTCTTTCAAAAAATCTTTTTCGTCTTCAAAAACATTGAAAATCAATTGTTGAAATTATTGAAAAAGAAGCAATAGAGAATTGTTATTGATGCGTGATTTGTTGCATTTGCATTTTAAAGGAAATTGTGTTTTGTAGTTCAAAGTTTGATCTGGAAAAATTCTCTCTCCCTCCCATACATAGGATTCATTGAACGAAAAGTGATACATTTCATTCTCATCCATGCATTGTTGGGTCAGAGTCATACAACATAAGTTTCATCTCCATTTCCTTTGAGTAAACAATAGCTCTTAATAACACTGCGCAATTGTAAAATTTATCTAGTAACTCTTTTCTAGAGATCTATTACACCAACATTTAGCTAGGCTAGCGCTTTGGAGTAGGAAGAGAGATACACTCTCCAAAAGCACAAAACACACAATAGCATCTTGTGTAAGGGAGTGTTAAATTCCATTTGCAACATCTTGTCCTGGGAAGCCCTTTTCACACAAGGGTCAAGCACGAGGTCACATTGATATTGACAGAGTTACTCACCCTGCTTTGCTGATATCAGTGTAGAGATTGCACGTATTACAGGGATCACTCGAAGGTATACCCACAATGATGAGTGGAAGCCTTTTGAGTTGATTTCGGTCTAGATACCCTGCCCTTGCGTGTGGATTGGACTGTCGATTGTTCCTCCATGATTTATTGTTGTTGGAGGTGAACTTAGTGGCCTATCTTTCTAGGTTCTTACACGAGGTGACTGTGAAGGGGAAAGTCTTCACGGTACCTAGAATTGACGTTGACCAAACTCACTCGGGCTCCTTGGAGGGTATACCCATGATTATGTGTGGGAGATTGCACTAGGGTGTAAGTCCATTAAGAAAGTCGTCAGCATAACTTTTCCACCCTAGCCCATCCCCTTCTTGTCTCATTGTTGTGACATTGGATTTCATCACCAACTAGTGGCTTCGAAATTATAAGGTCTTGTTTTCTTGGTGTTTCTTCCTAGATTTTGTTTACTAGCGTGTGTTGTTTGTTTCTCGAAGTTAACCATAGGATTTTCTTCATGAAGTTTGTCACTCATTTACAATAGCTCCTCCACGTCGTTCACGTAGAATGTAGGGTTTATCTCCAGAGCATCTGGAAGGTTCTCAACCCTTTCCTACAAGCACACCTGAAGGCTCTCCTCAGCAAAGTGAAGTCCCAGTTGTCACCACACCACAAGTGGAATGCACTGACTCTATAGAACATTTTCAAATTACAAATACTTGAGAGGACTTTCGACTTCACCCTGATTCTGAGAGATTTTTTATGCAAGCAAACTCTTCCGGAGACTTAATTGTTGTGTATTCTGGATCTCCAACTAGACCTGGGGACCAAGATCCTTTTTGGTCTATAGGCATTTTTCGACGAGACCTTTTTGGTCCCGGTTCACCTGTGATTTCCGAAATCAACCCACCTTTTATTTCCAAAATCTCTAGTACAGAGACAGTACCGTTGACTACCTCTTATCACTTTACCGTCCCTGCCGAAATGGCCCATCTTGCAGCTACTACGAGTGTTCCAACTGGGTTTACTGCAGTTATTCTTGCTCCCATCAACACACCACGAACGCCCAACATCACTCCGACACTACCACCCGGATACCATGCGTTGAATGCTTCCATTCCTACTCCTGCACAAACTCCATCCGGCTCTCCTGGTGGTCCCTCTTCTTCTGGGCACTCTCTTCCCGGTTTTATTCCAACACTCCCTCAATTTCCTTTTGGAGGACCTTCTTCGTCTTATACTATCAATCTTAATCCTAGTGGCGCTATTACATCATTCACTCCAACTTACCAGTTTCCAGTTGGTGGACAATTTCACCAAGGTGGTATAACTCAACCCCCTCTTGGCGGGCACATCCCACTTGGAACACAACCTCCAATTGGAACACCACCTTCGATGGGAGGACCGACCTCACCCTATGGGAAAAACATACCTCCCTCCTTGGCCCAGTATTGGAATTAGTTGATACAACATCCTCCTCAATCGACTGGGGGGTAGTAGTTTCCAACTGCGTCCGTAATACCCCCTAGTGTGGGCCAACCATATCCTGGTCCGTTCAATCCCATTTGGGGGGCGAATGCTCAAACTCAAGCCCCTGTTCCAGGGTATAATACTATGAGCTACTATCCTCTCCAAACACCACCAAATCTGCCTGGGTCTTCACATTATATATAGACTACTTATGGTCCTACTAGTTTTCCGACAGGGCTTCCTCCCCAAAGCCACCAGTACCCGCAGGTGAATCGACAGTTACCCTTTCTCACCACTTTGGATCTGTTGGATTTGTCTAGGATTTTAAATGATCTTATTCGTCACTCTCCCCAATGGCCTATTATACCATTCAAGCTTCCATCGGACATTCCTAAATTCGATGGCAAAGCGGGAGAGGACCCAAACAATCACATTATGAATTTTCACCTATGGTGTTCATCCAACTCGTTGATGGATGACTCTATTTGTTTACGTCTTTTTCAATGAACCCTCACAGGTTTTGCTGCGAAGTGGTATATTGAATTTCCATGAGGTTTCTTCTCTGACTTCAACACCCTAGCTATGGCTTTCCTTACGCATTACCAGTTACCGATCTGTTATGACACGGGGACCAAGATTTTGACTTCCTTCAAACAGAACAAAGCCACTCATATATCCGATCACATCCATGAGTGGTGCAGGAGAAGATGTCTCATTAAACTTGACCTCCCCAATCAGTTGCTGGTAGAGTGGTTCACAAAATCATTTGTGAACGACATCAGTAAGGACATTTACATGGGTGGTGTAGTCATGGAAGATCAGGCTATAAGTCGTGCTCAATATCTTGACCTCGTTTACTCACAAACGGGAACCCTTTACGATTTACTACCTGACTTACCTCGTCCTAATACTTCCAGCACTTCAACTACTTCTGTTGTCTCGCATGCAGTTGACGGTGTGATTGGATCTTCCCAGGCCCAACCACATTCCACCTCAAGGACAAACCCCAAATCTGCTTCTTCTAATGTTCAAAATGCTCTGTCTCCTGCCCCTCCCACCGGCAAGACTTCTGAGGTAAATGCAGTTCAATCTACCCCTGTCGGTAAAAACAAATCTAAAAAGGGAAGAGGTAAGAATAAGGAGGGAAAAAATAATCAAGCAGAGCAAACCAAAACTACCCCTGTTGATGATCGGGATAAGCATAAACCTCGATACCCTTTCCTTATCTGTGGTGATGATCACTACACGAAGGATTGTTCATGACGTGTCGAGGTCACTAAGTTTCTTCAAGGAGCTCCAAAACCACCTGCTCCGGCCGTTTTGTCCCAACCCTTCCTGTTTCAACAACAGGCTTAGTTGGTCATTCACGACCAACCCTCCTCTTCTACTACATCATATGTTTTGATGTGTACTGGTGATTCTCAGCAGAGCGACGTTGCACTCACTAATCGAGCCAAATATTATTCTCCCTCTAAAGATAAGGTTGATGATCTACCTCCTTCCTTGATACAACCCTCTCCAGCGACTCCACCTACCAATGGTCCTCTTCATCTCAAATGACCGAGCCTCAACACAGTTCTACGACCCCCCCCAAAGGGCGTCGTTTGAAAATTGGCTTTCAATCCTCATGCTCGTGCGGCCCAAAACTACAACATTTTTGAAGATCTGGCCCAAGCACCCTCTGCGATATCAGCCCTTGAAGTCCTTCAAACTTATCCTGCACAACGGAAGGCACTGTTGAAAGATATCGGTGGAATTGATCCAACAGATACGAATTTAATAATCTTTGACTTGGAAGATCACATTCCAAGGTTACCCCCTCAACTTGCGTTCGAGATCCAAGTGGTTGTCTCTCACAAAAACATTTGTTGAATAGTTATCGACGAGGGTGCCTCGACGTGTGTTATGTCTCTTGCTTGCTGGAAATCCATTGACTCTCCTTCCTTGAATGAATCCCAGAACACTCTTAAAGCCTTCAATGGATCCAGTTTTAAGCCTTATGGTGTTCTTCCTTCATTTCCCATCACGTTAGAAGGTAAAACGGTCCAATTCGAAGTGGAAGTCTTTGATGCTCCCCTTGATTACAATCTTCTGCTTGGCCGCAGCTGGATCAATTCCATGCACACATTTGTGTCGACCCTTTTTCGTGTGGTACGTTTCCCACATCAAGGTAAGGTTGTCACTGTCGATCAACTAGCCTTCTTCAATTCCAATACCCGTACTAGCAATGTACCATTTATCGCTAAAACCCCACTGGGTTATGAGAACGTCTGTGTAGGCCTTCTCAAGGAATCTTTGTTAATGAGTACTTTCCCCATTCCACCGCCCGATGTTCCACGCTCGTCGGTTGCTTCCATCAACATGATATCCACCTTGCTTCACGAACTTCCTGCATCTCACGACCCCTAGATAGTACCTGACCCTGGAGATCATCTTCATTTCGGCGATGAAATGCCATTAAGTCCAGTTGAATCTGCCTATCAGGCCATTCAATCGGCAACACCTTCTACTCATTCTCTTGGTGAGTTGTCTCTTGATCCTTTTCGTTTTATTTTTCCCACAGACAATATGATCATGTCTGTCATGGAGGACACCCCTTGGCACAATGGGCATCATCGTTCCATCCTCTTTCTAGAGCAACATACCCTTGAGAAATACCAATGGATTTCGACCCCATCAACCATTGTTGTCATCTCGACTGTTCCCGAGTTTGCACACAATGTGTTTCCAAAGGGAACTTAAGAAATATCTCGCCCACTATTCCCCTTGACATATCCATCAAACCTGGAATCATCGAAAATGTCCATATTGGAGCTTCGTGTTCCCCTGATGAAATAATCACCTATACGTCCCTTTTCAAAGAGTTTTGTGACATATTCGCATGGAGTTATGAAGAAATGTCGGGTATCGACCCTGAGATTGTGATACATGAGATCAAGACATACCCCGATGCTAAACCCTTCCGGCAACACCTTCATCCAGTTCACCCACGTAAAGAGGCTGCTATAAAGCTTGAAGTCGAGAAACTTCTGAAAGCTGGCTTTATTTATCCGGTGGCTCTCACAGACTAGGTTTCCAATCTTGTCCCGATTGACAATAAACAAGGTACAATTCATGTATGCGTTGATTATAGGGATATCAACAAAGCTTGTCCAAAAGACAACTTTCCTACCCCTTTCGTCGATCATATTATCGATGACTGCGCTGGAAGTGAAATCTTCTCTCTCATGGATGGTTTCTCCGGATATAATCAAATCAACATTGTTCCCGAGGATCACCATAAGACTGCTTTTATTTGTCCTTGGGGTACTTTTGCCTATCGAAAACTTCCTTTCGGTCTCAAGAACGATGGCCAAACTTTTCAACGCGCTATGTCTTATGCTTTCCATGATATCAAGCACATCATTCAACCATATTTGGACGATTTACCTGCTCATTCAATGCATAGAGTCGATCACCCAACCCACCTCCAAGCCATTTTCGTTCACTGTTGATTTTACCGTATGTGTTTGAATCCTCATTGTTAGCGACAATTATTGTCTTCGGCATCAGGATATCCAGGTCTGCAGGTTTCACAAGGAGCGCCCAAGAACAGCGCACAGAAGAAGTCCTTTTCGGGCCTAAAATCAAGCAAGCGGGCAAAATTATAGTGTCAACAGTCTGGATTCATCCATATGAGTGGATCAATAGCTGGCAGGAAATCGCGGACAGCAGAGTTGTGTCGAGAATAGCACAAATAGATCGTTCCCATATTGTATGCAGGAATGGATAGTAGTCGTTCATCCCAAAGGACACATGGTGCGAGATCTAGTCGCGTCAGCATTTTGGCATTCGGGAGTTCGAAGGGTGAAGGTTCCATGTTGCCCTATATCTCGAAACCCCGAACTCCGAAGGTGCCCAAAGTTGGGCCCGCAGTATTACGGAGCATTCTCAGCCGTCCATCTAAAGGGGACACCTGGTGCCCAATTGAGCCATCTCGGTGTTTCGACCATCGCGAATCCGAGGTGCAAGGAGCAGCTCTGTCGTATTCCCGATACGCGAGGTGTCAGGAATGTCCAAGAATCAGGCCCACAGCATCGTTGAGCGGGTCCAGGACCGTCAGATATGAGAAGGATGCGTGGCGCCAAATTTAACCATCTCGACATTTCACTCATCGCGACTATGATAAGCAAGGATTAGCCCCTCCATATTCATGAATGCTGAAAGTGCCTTTGAGAATAAACGTAGGGTCACAGCCCGCGGTCACTTGAGAAAGGAAGAGAGTTATGCAAAGGTGCCAAAGCATCGAGTTTTTCCACAGAAGGGAATGCCACGTCCTCCAAGACCAGTTCAGCCCTACTTCAATCCTGGTCCTCGCTAAAGAATTAAATGAAGTTGAACAGAGGTAGTTGAAACCTCAGCTCACTTATTGAATGCAAGGTATGGGGGTTCTGGCAAACAGTCTGCCTGAGACGGTCCTATACACTGATTTTCTCCAAAGGGTCATGGTTGGTCCTCATCTGACTAGAGAAAGTCTGTGCACGCCATGTTGGCCTTTAATGTTGCAACTATCTCCCCTATAGGAGCCATGCGCAGTTAAGGTGGCGTCTGACGAAAGTTATTCATCTGAATTCGACTGAAGGGACAATATGCCTTGGATGACTAAACATAACTCTGATAGGCGAATTTTGCTGAGTATATAGATTCAGTCTTTGTATTTTGTAATGGATCGATGGTAGAGCGAAGCTCCCGACTGTAAATTTTTAACAACCATTCTAGTTCCCTGGTTTTGCATCGGTATATGAGATTTCTTGTTTTATGACAAACAGTTTTCCTACTCCATCTAAGCTTTCATCTCATACTAGGGAGTTCATGATCGACTGATTTTCATGAATTGTTGCAATTATGTCATGATAAAGGATTTATCGTTGCATCATTGTATTCTCTAGTTTTATGTGTTTGAATGTAATAAGATCTTATGTTTGGATGATTTCTTCCCAGTGTGTTGGAAACCTGTTGTTTACGACAGACCCTTGCACTCTTCTTATACAATTCTTCCCCCTACTCACCCTTATTACAACTCACTGTTTGAAGTTTATCTAAGACCTCACTTGCCCATGCATGCCTGGCCTAGTTTCAGAGTTGAAATGATATTGTTCTGAGTTTACTTCCATTTGATCATCCCTTTTATAAACAAATCGTGACATAAACGGATGGGCATTGGGCTCTGCTCCTGCTGCAATCCAGGGGCGACTTCTGACGCTAACATTTCTGGCACCATTGTCGGGGACGAAGTTGAAGATTTTCCCTGGGTAGAATGACATTGAGCCTCTGATTCTGAAGGTGCATCAGACATCAGAGCCCTTAAATATTGCTACTGTGCACCTGGCGACTCCACTGTGGCGAATCCATTGTTTCCACATCATTGTTTTAGCTGTGACTACTGTTAGCACACCTGAAAGTTAACCCTAAGGAGATTTCTCGAGAAGGTTTCAGCAGTTGCTTTCTCAACCTAAGAAGCTTCCTGGGGTAACGACAACGTTAAGATCTGGTTTTTTATGGTGAACATGGACCAAGCACATTTGAAGCTATGCATCTTTCACCTGGTGAATCCATGATTGGAGGATCGATTGGTGACTCCACTAGTTTGATATGGAGAAAATTCTGGCTCAAAGGTTTGCTTTCTATGAATTTTCCCAGATAGTTGGGTTTCCTAATGCACTTCCTGATAGAGATCAATGGGAATATTTCCTCCCTGAATTTCATGCAACAAATTGGGAGGAACCAGCTGAGCATTTACTGGACTTCCATGAGGCTATTCACCGACACAATATCACGCATGAGGATGTCTAGATTAAGATCTTAAGGTATTCATTGAAGGGAGTTGTTCTTGAATGGTGTCGGTCTCTTCCTGCTGCAAGCATCCGCTCTTTAACAGGTTTTCATACAACTTTCAACTCATTTTGTAAAGATTATTTTCCAGCTGATTGTTTGTATGAAAATTGTTGTGAGGAGTTTTCTTCGCTTCATGAAGCCTCTGCTGGCCCTGAAGACCAGGTCTGTGATGAAGCTTTTACTATGGAGGAAAGCATTTTCCAGGAAAATATAGAGGTGTTGAATGATATTAATTGTGTTAGCCCTAGAACGGAAGCATCTAACATTATATCAAATGCCTCTATTCTTTCAGATATTCATAACGATCAACATGCCTCTTGTGGAAATTGTGAGTTTATAGAGCAAATGTGGTCCATGGTAGATGACTCACCAGGATATCGGGTTGAAGCAAGTGTTCCTAGCAGCTCTGCTCATGATGACGAAGACCCTCTCTTTTTAAAAGAGGGGTTAGTTGTGGAAGAGGATTCTTCTCTTTTGCTCTAGCAGGTTTCTCACGATATATTTTTACCTGGGATTAAAGAGAAAAAGATTATGTATGAGCAGCCAGAACCAGCAGGTACCACTATCCCTAAAACATAAAAATTTTATGGGATCATTGTTCTGGAGGAGGATCATATCAATGAAGGACACCCCCTTTTTGATGTATATTATAGTGATGATGATCAGCAAGCTTATCCTACATTTGATCACTATAAAGATACTGAAGAGCTAGTCAACAAGCAGAACCACCCCATGGTCCCTATTTATGATGAATATGAATCAGACCTCGGGGAGAGCCAAGAAGAGGAGAAGAAAGAACCAGTGGAACAGGTGACTTCCTGCCTGGAGCCCGCCCATTCACCTATGCAAACTCAAGAAGTTCAGCCCTGTAGGAGTAGCTGTGGAGCAGAGCAGGCCTGCTGCTACCCTTTTCACAGGGTTTGTCACTCATTCTATGATCCTGTCAGTGAGTACATGGAGTGGCATGTCCTTTATGCCTTGGAGCCCCCCTATTCCATATCAACTTCAGCCAGTGAGGAGAAGTTGAAGAGTGTAGCTATTCTGCTGTCACGGTTACACCATCTGCTGGTGATCATCGACAGAAAGAAAGAGCTTCCCTTCAGGAAGTTACTTGATTGGCTATGGTGGAAGTCTTCTTTCACCTAGCCCCATGTAAAATGTTTTATTAGTTTAGGATTGTATATAAATAATCTCCTTTGAGCATGTATCTTTACTTTGTTACTTTTACTTTTCGGCCTGTATTTTCAGCAGGGGGTGTTTTGAGCTTGACTCCATAGCCCAATAGCAAGGCACTGGAACTGCAAAATGATTTCTTACAGCATCACAGGGATGACTCTATCCCCCATGGAGCCTAATGTTAGCGACAATTCTTGTCTTCGGCATCGGGATATCTAGGTTTTCAAGTTGCACAAGGAGCGCCCAAGCGCAGCGCACAGAAGAAGTCCTTTTCGGGCCTAAAATCAAGTGAGTGGGAAAAATTATAGTGTCAACGGTCTGGATTCATCCATATGATCGGATCAATGGTTGGCGAGAAATCGCGGATAGCAGAGTTGCGCCGAGAATAGCGCAAATAGATCGTGCCCATATTGTATGCAGGAATGGATAACAGTCGTTCATCCCAAAGGACGTGTGGTGCAAGATCTAGTCGCGTTGGCGTTTCAGCATTCGGGAGTTCGAAGGGTGAAGGTTCCATGTTTCCCTATATCTCAAAACCCCAAACTCTGAAAGGGCCCAAAGTCGGGCCCACAGTATTACGGAGCATTCTCATCCATCCAACCAAAGGGGACACCTAGTGCCCAATTGAGCCATCTCGGCGTTTCGCCCATCACGACTCCGAGGCGCAAGGAGCAGCTCCGTTGTATTCCCGATACGCGAGGTGTCAGGAATGTCCAAGACTCAGGCCCACAGCATCGCTGAGCGGGTCCAAGACCATCAAATCTGAGAAGGACACGTGGTGCCAAATTTAACCATCTCGACGTTTTGCTCATCGCGACTATGATAAGCAAGGATCAACCCCTCCATATTCGTGAACGCTGAAAGTGCCTTCGAGAATAAATGCAGGGTCACAGCCCACGGTCACTTGAGAAAGGAAGAGAGTTATGCAAAGGTGCCAAAGCGTCGAGTTTTTCCACAGAAGGGAATACTGCATCCTCCAAGACCAGTTCAGCCCTACTTCGATCCTGGTCCTCGCTAAAGAATTAAATGAAGCTGAACAAAGGTAGTTGAAACCTCGTCTCACTTATTGAATGCAAGGTATGGGGGTTTCGACAGACAGTCTGCCCAAGACGATCCTATACACTGATTTTCTCCAAAGGGTCATGACTGGTCCTCATCTGACCAGAGAAAGTATGCGCACACCATGTTGGCCTTTAATGTTGCAACTATCTCCCCTGCAGGAGCCATGCGCAGTTAAGGTGGCGTCTGACGAAAGTTATCCGTATGAATTCTACTGAAGGGACACCATGCCTTGGATGACTGAACATGCCTCTGATAGGCGATTTTTTCTAAGTATATAGACTCAGTCTTTATATTTTGTAATGTATCGATGGTAGAGCGAAGCTCCCGACTGTAAAGTTTTAACGACCATTCTAGTTCCCTGGTTGTGCATCGGTATATGAGATTTCTTATTTTATGTCAAACAATTTTCCAAGTCCATCTAAGCTTTCATCTCATATACTAGGGAGTTCATGATCGACTGATTCGCATGAATTGTTGCAATTATGTCATGATAAAGGATTTATCGTTGCATCGTTGTATTCTCTGGTTTTCTGTGTTTGAATGTAAGAAGATGTTACGTTTGGATGCTTTCTTCCCAGTCTGTTGGAAACCTTTTGTTTACGACAGACCCTTGCACTCTTCTTATACAAGTCTTCCCCCTATTCACCCTCATTACAACTCATTATTTGAAGTTTATCTAAGACCTCACTTGCCCATGCATGCCTGGCCTAGTTTCAGAGTTGAAACGATATTGTTCTAAGTTTACTTCCATTTGATCATCCCTTTTATAAACAAATCGTGACATAAACTGATGGGCGTCAAGCTCTACTCCTGCTGCAATCCAGGGGAGACTTCTGACGCTAACACTCATAAGTGTGTTTTCTGTGTGGAATCTGGCCGTCTTCTCGGTTTTATCATTTCGCGTCAAGGAATCCGGGTGGATCCTTTAAAGGTTGAGGCGATCCTTAATCTCCCTCCTCCTTCTACACTTCTCCAGTTGCAAAGTTTGCAGGGGAAAGAAAACTTTCTTCGTCGTTTTATCCCAAATTACATCGAGATAACTCGTGGATTTACGCAGCTATTAAAGAAGGATTCAGAGTTTGTCTGGGATACCATCGCCAACAATGCTTTTAAGGCTTTGAAATTATCCCTCACGCGTGCTCCTCTTATTTTTCCCCCTAATTACAGCCGTGATTATTTCCTTTATCTTGTTGCCTTGGTGTACACTATTGGTATGGTTCTCATTCAAGAGGATGATGCTAATGACAAACATGTTATTTACTACTTGAGTAGAAGTCTCACGCCTACTGAAATCAAGTATTTACATGTCGAAAAATTGGCCTTGGTTGCCGTTCAAGCCGTCCAACGCTTCTGGCACTATATCCTCTCATGCAAGACTACGGTGATTTCTCATTGCAACCCTATGCAACACATTTTGACACGTCAATTGCTAGGGGTAAAATACTCCAAATGGATTGTGATACTCCAGGAGTTTGACTTGGAATTCGAACACGCCAAGTCCAAGAAGTACTTAGTTTTTGCTGAGTTGATATACGATTTTCCCCATTCTGCAATGGAAAATGTAGCAGTGGATTCATTACCCGATGAATCTATTTTCCTTATCAGCACTGATGATCTTTGGTATGGGGATATCATTATATATTTCCAAACCCAGACTTTCCAGCCAACTTTGTCTAGTAATGACCGACGTTGCATACGCTATCAAGCTCTTCAATACATTATCATCGAGGGATTGACTCTATTTTTCGACGTTTCCTAACGTTCTATGAAGCCGAGAAAGCTCTGAATGACTGCCATTCTGGAGCATGTGGTGGTCACATGTATGGGTATGCTACTGCCTAGAAGATCTTACGAGCAGGGTATTTTTGGCCTTCTTTATTTAACGACTGCATAACCATCATTCAGAAATGCCATGCTTGCCAGACCTATAATCAGAAGATATGGTCACATCCCTCTCCTCTTCACCCTGTGGTCTCAGTTGGTCCCTTTGAGAAATGGGGCATTGATTTCATGACATGTCACCCTCACTCAGCCAAGGGGCATGGTTACATCATTGTAGTCATTGATTACTTTACGAAATGGGTCAAGGTGATGCCAACATTTGACAACACTGGAAAGACCGCAGCTTTATTCATTTTTAATCATGTCATAGCTCGTTTTGGTGTTCCCCAAGCTATCGTCACTGATCACGGTAGCCACTTTAGGAATTTTATGATGTCCAAACTTACTAAAAAGTTGGATCTTCGCCATGATAACTCAACGCCCTATTACCCACAAGCCAATGACCAAGTCGAAGCGATTAACAAATTTCTCATAAATATGCTCTGATGAATGATAGGGATTCATAAAACAAGTTGGCACACAATATTTTTTTCAGCATTGTGGGCATACCAGACATCCGTCAAGTCTGCTACTGGGTTTACACCTTTTCGGTTAGTCTATGGTGTGGAATCCATTCTCCCAATTGAATGCAAGATACCCTCTTTAAAACTAGCTGTTGAACTCCTACCCAACACTTCTGCTGAGGAAGAACGTCTATTGTATCTTATGCGATTAGACGAAACTCAACGCGATGCTACCCTAGTCATAGAAGCTTAGAAAAAGTGTGTCAAGGCCCAATACGACAAACATGTCAAGCCTCACATTTTCTCCGAAGGTGATCTTGTTCTTCTCTATGATCAGGATCGAGATATGCTAGGGGCTGGAAAATTCGAATCCATGTGGCGAGGTTCTTATATCGTTCGACAAGTTTTGGAAAAATGAGCTTATGAGTTAGTAGATTATGATGGTATCCCTTTGAGTGAACCCAGGAATGGGTTGTACTTGAAAAAGTACTATGCATAAAATCAATTGTGCACAAGTACTTGTATTTTTATTATATCATACTTCTTGTGTGTTACTATAGCTTTCTTTTGTTGTTATCTAGTCTCTGCCCTTATGTGACGTTGTGTTTGATTTCTAGATGTCGGAGTCTTCGCTACCCTATATTGGCTTCGCTGATGGTGCTAGCCGTAGTACTCAGAACCTTGCTTCCGCTGCATGGGCAATTTACGCCCCTACAAACGAACTTATCTCCTTACGAGGTGTGTGCCTCGACCGTGTGACCAACAACACTACAGAGTATAGCGTCATTATTGAATTATTGGTTGATTTTATCTCGATCGGAATTCATCATTTGGTTGTGCGACTTGATTCGCAGCTTGTAGTACTACAGTTAAGTAATGTCTATACTATTCAGAGTCCTACTTTGTTACGGGTGTATTTGCGAATTCGCCTCTTGGAACGTTATTTTGATTACATTGAATATCAACATATTCCTAGATGTCTAAATACATTAACAGATGCATTGGCTAATTATGTATTAGACAAACATTTGAATCATTTATAAATCAATCACATCAATATTCACACAACACATGATAAACCGGTAGAAGCCATTTGTATATATAACGATCAAAAGAGTTTTTTACAAAAAGTTTGTTCGAAGACCAAAATGTCAAAATATGAAGCTCATAGCTTCTACAAAGTGACGTCATGGATGACGTTCACGGTAACACACGACTGCCCGAGCAACCCTACGGAGCAGTCGACTCATGGACCCTGACACTCCTACAATATGATGTTGATCGCATCATGGAACCTCTTCAAGAGGCATGTCTGGAATATCTGCAGTCAGGCCCTCTAGATTTTGTTCCACCACTTGATAATTCTCAGCATATTGTGGCGCTGTCGCTACCTCTCCTCGTCGTTGAATGGGAGAAGTACCAGGAGGTCGATAAGGTCCAACATCTGTGTCATCAAAAATGATTTTGTATTTAGTCTTTGGACGAACTTATAAAACAAAAACATTTGATAATGATAAAAATTCACAAAAACATTTAAAAAGAAAAAATGTGTGTACTTCTTACCAAGTTCCCCCCACTGAGCATCCTCTGGAAGTACTAAGTCCGGATCTCCTCGGAAATCCAACTTGGCATAAGAATAGTCGTCAACCATCAACATCTATGGTTGAAGCCAGTCAAAGAAGGTATCATCGTACTTGATGATCGGTCCAGCTACGTGCCGGGCCATGAGCTGAAACCATCTCAGCATTCTTGGATCCCTGGGAGATGGTAAATTCCACTCCACCTGCAACCTCAGTAATGGAACCCTCTCAAGGAAGAAGGACACTAACAAAGATTCGTACCCGAATTTCTTCAAGTTGCCTCGTCTGCATTTGGTCAACTGCCTTTTTATGCTACGAAGCATTGCATCTGCCCAGTTGAAAACCCAAGGTTTAGTACACTCAATAGCATACTGGAAGTAACTCTATAATGCCATGTGAGGAGAAAAACTCCGAGCCATCTGAGCTATAGTGAATAGGATAGTACGTAGGGTCAAATCTCATACCCCCCAAATAGCTACTTTTCCTTTATTTCTCTCTGCCTCGGGAACACAGTGTAAATGACAGTACTCACTCATGGGCAGCCCACCACCTCTGCTACCAGTCAGGCTCACGTAGTGCCCACGCCATGATAGTCCAGTCAAAAAGTAAATGTCCTCAATATCTAAGGACAATGTGTGGACCCCCACATGAAATACCTGCTGATCGGGATCCCACATACGCACAAGGTACTCTAATAACCTAACCTGGGCCCTCATGCCCAGGATACGAAAGTACTTCAGAAGGTCACAGTTTCTAAAAGCAGCAATAGTAGGTGGATGATTTTCGGCAATTGCATTGTCTTCTTCATGTTACCTTTCATGCCATTCAAGAACCATTTTGATGTCCAATTACCTGCATAGGAAGCACAAAGAGAATATTAGTAAATCTATTCATTAATTGGTTCTTTTTTCATTGAGTAAAATTTTAAAAAAAAAATGTTCTTTGTGGTTCTCATAGGTTCCCTTTGGGCACAGTGCGAGAACCTCGTAGGCTGCTGTGGGCTCACCTGCGAGAATCACCCATTCTCACAGGTCCCATGTAGCCCACCTGCGAGAATGGTTGAGCGCAAGTAGGGATCATAAAATCAACTTAAAAATGAATTTTTAACCAATGAAAATACAAAATGAAACCATGAAAGAGTAGAGGATGAAGAGTCTACCTCATTGTCACTGACGGCTCGACGAATGGATGCTCGTAACTCCCGTAATCTGATGCCGAGCTTCGAGGGTAAAAGAGGGGTTTTTTGAGCTCAAATAGTGGAAAAGTAAAAATGATATGGTAAAAAGAGTTTTTACTCCTTTTTATTTACTTTTACTATGTCATTTGGTTTTTTATGATTATTTATCTATTAAACCCTAATCCCTAATGTCCTTTTG
Organism: Picea engelmannii; assembly: GCA_009831015.1. Lineage (NCBI taxonomy): Eukaryota > Viridiplantae > Streptophyta > Pinopsida > Pinales > Pinaceae > Picea > Picea engelmannii. The sequence continues at coordinate 907,078 of ML792705.1, read as the reverse complement.
AGTGTAACTTTTGTAGGCGAATTGACTTCGATGGTAAAATACAGGGATGCGGACATGCGTTTCTTTGTCATCGCGTGTTTTTGATTGTTTTTTATGGTTTTTGTATAAAACCTCGAGCGTGGTCTTTGTCTGTTCTTGTGCTCGAAAATACATGAGAACGCGATCGAGCATACTTTTATCACTTTTTCGGGCTCAACAATGTTATACGAAAAAGGAACCCCCCTAGAGTCCTCTTTAAGCTCTTTTCAGACTCTCTAAACATGAAAAGATAGTCGAGGGACCTTGCTATTTTCACGCTTGATAAAGTATCTGAAGTAAGCGTTTGGTGAGCGATAATTTGTCTCTTTTTCGGTCTCATCCAGACTATTTTACGAAAAAGGAACTGAAAGATTTCTCTTTTAAGTGTTTTTCCAGACTCTATAATCATGAAAAACCTTCGAGTTTTCTATCTTTGGACTCGTTAAACAAACATCGACAAACCTGTAATGGGACCGAACCACTCCTTCTTAGGGTTCATTAAACATACTCTGAAGGACTTATCCGAAGGACTTATCCGAAGGATAAGCTTATATCAACAAGCATATGCTATCCTCCTCAAGATTGCGTAAAAATAAAGAGGTACTCTCCAGAAATGGTGGGGGAAAATTTGGGAAAGGGATATGTTTTCATCTTCGTATTGACTGGCAGTAAGTGTCACTCTTAAACATGACACCCCCTATTCATTACATTTGAAGTCGGTTTGGGAAATTCATTTGTCTCTCATTCGATTTGCTACAAGGTCATTCCCAGTGTCGTCTTTGAGTCAATGCTACCAAATCATTGGTTGTTTCGTTCATATGTTCAAGAGAATTCCATCCGAAACCTTTATTGAGTTGGCCATCTACAGTTGTCCATTCTCTCCTTGTCGGCCTTCCCTGTGTCCAGTTCAATTTACCTCATACTCTGTTTCACCTTCAAAATCTGTTACTCATTTTGTGTCATTGATGGGGGATACATCAAGGCCCTCCTGTGATGAGTTTTGTTCTGTTGACTTCAGCTCATTATCCGGAATCAAGACTTAGAAATTGTTTGGTACCTTGGAGCTTGCATGCCTCAATGGCAGGTTTCCTCGCTTTCAACAGTGGGTTTACATCATTGACCCCTGATCGAAAGATCGCATCGACTGTTTGACTTCAACTCACTCATTCACATTCGATGGATTGTACTAGAGTACCTTGGGATTCATTGACATCAATGGTGATTTCCCTCCATATAGGATAGTTTCCCTAAAAAAATTATTGTCCATCTCATTATTCCACAATTAAGCATGGGTTCTCTTACTTTGCAAAGCGTCTTCCCGTGAGGGATTTCACCATAAGGGGACCACTTTAGAGTTCATCCATATTTACTTCTTATCAACCATGACAAGACAATAATGAGTCATATTTACATCAAATAATCTTGGGTCCATTACCCAAACCTTTGTGTTGCAGGGTTTTCTTCAAGGGTTGACATCAATAACAAACCTTAATCAACAATCTCCCCCTTTGGCATTGATGGCAACACTCTGATGCAATACTGAAATCATATCACTCATGCTCCCCCTAGAACCATGTGTTATCCATGATTTTGGTCATCATGATGATGTATTGATGATGGTGTACTCAGGCTCTTCATAAGAACTTTCTCCTGAGAAAAGTTACTTTCATCTCTTCCCAGAAAACTCATTTTTGAAGAAGGTTCGTAGGCTGCTAATATATTTCGGTGTGAGAATGACCCATTCTCACAGGTTTCTTTAAGCTAGGGTGCGAACTTCTCGCACTGTGTTGAATAGCCAGGGTGCGAACTCTTCCTAAAGCATGGAAAAAGATGAATTCTCGATGTTTCTAGAAGGGAATATTCTAGAAGAATGGGTTGGCATTCGAATGGTTATCCTTGTACTAGATTCCTTGATATTGTGGGATCATTCTTATCCAAGTAACTATCTCATTCTCTCCTATATATTGAGGGAATTCTCATGGAAAAGGTTGAGCAAGATTCAATGGAGAATTGGTGAAAGAATTATGTGAAGGACTTAGCTTGAACAGTAGCTTGGAGACTCTGCCAAGTCTGTCAAGAGGATTTGATCTTCTTCATACAAGGATTGAGCAAGTGTGTGTGTTGGAGCCAAGATCCATCGAAAGGAAGCTTTCGACATCAAGGCGATCAGGTTGTAATCTTTACTTTCAATCAATATGATACAGTGGCATGTCCATTTCCCATAAATTTATTCTCACTTTATTGTGTAATTCCTTGATCATACACATAAGTTGACTGTTGAATATATTTTTCTATCTTCACTTTGGTTGGTTTGTGTTGTCTTGGTCTTGACATCACGAGAGAACTGGAGTGAAGCGGGAGCAACAGAGACCCTAGGAAGCGATATAAAGGTATGTTACTTGTTCCTTCCTACTAGCTAATTCAATGGTCAAAACTTAGGGAAAGAGTCATGTCCTATCGTGTTTTGTTCTAGATCCAGGTGGATCTAGGGAGATCTGTTAGTGTCTGCACCTACCGATTAGTCCGATAACACCATGCCTATGTCCTCTAAATATGACAAATCTTTCCCCCTGGAACCATGCCTCTATTTTCTGCATCTGATAAATCTCTCCCCCTTTGTCATCAATGGAAAATGTATCTTTCCATCTGTGGTTGCTCCCCCTAACTGAAATGTCCTATTATGGTGCTTCCTCGTGTAAATATAAGACATATAAGATAAGTATTCAAAAAGAATTCATTTTGGAGTAGAAATAACTCCAAGTCTTTGGTGAAGATATTCAAAGGATTCTCGTGGAAGTGGTTTTGTGAAGATGTATGCCACTTGTTCTTTTGTGCCCACATACTCAACCCTGATGTTATTTTCTGCAACCTTCTCCCGTAGAAAGTGATACTTTATTGGAATATGCTTCGTCTTGGAGTGCATCACTGGGTTCTTCGAGATATTGTTGGTGCTTATATTATCACAATAGATTGGAATGGGCTCATCATACTCAACATGTATATCTTTCATAGTTTGTGTCATCCAAAGAACCTGTGTACAACATGATGTTGTTGCAATATACTCTGCCTTGGTTGTAGAAAAATATATTGATGATTGTTTCTTTCTTAGACATGATACTAAACACTCACCCAAATAGAATGTTGCCCCACTGGTGCTTCGTCGGTCATCAATACAAATTTCCTAACCTGCATCTGTGTAGGCAATAAGTGATATATCCTTTCCTTTTGGATACCACAATCCAAACTCTTCTTTTCCTTTGAGATATCTAAAAATCCTCTTCACTGCTAACACATGTGACTCCTTTGGTTCTGCTTGAAATCATGCCACCTATCCAACTGCTTGCATTGCATCTGGTCTAGATGTTGTCACATATAGTAGGCTGCCAATCATTGACCTACATTACCTCTAATCTATAGACTTTGAATCATCATCTTTTCTCAACTTGCAATTGGTTTGCATGGGAGTGATAATTGGTTTGCAATCTTCCATTCCAAACCTCTTTAGCATTTCTTTGATATACTTGGTTTGAGAAATAAAGATTCCTTGGTTGCTTTGACGTATCTAAAGTCCCAAAAAGAAGGATAGTTCTCCAAGTAACGACATTTCAAATTCATTCTGCATATCTTTTGCAAATTTCTGGCTTAACCTGTCATCATCACTACCAAAAATAATATCATCAACATAAACTTCAATTAATAAAATATTACCTTCACTTACCTTAATGTAGAGGTTGTTGTCTGCACTTCCTTTTTTGAACCCTGCCTGTTGCAGATACTTATCCAGTCTAGAGTATCATGCTCTAGGAGCCTGTTTTAGACCATACAAGGCCTTCTTTAATTTACACACATAATTTGTGTTCTCTAACAACCGAAATCCTTCTAGTTGTTCAATGTAGACTTCTTCTTCAAGTTCCCATCAGAAAAGTTGATTTTACATCCATCTGATATACTTTAACATTTTTGGAGCATGCATAGGCTAAAAGCAACTGGATTTCTTCCATTCTGGCAACTGGGGCAAATGTCTCTTCAAAGTCGATTCCTTCAATCTGTGCATATCCTTTACATACCAATCTAGCTTTGTTCCTTGTAACTTGTCCATCTTCATTTAATTTATTCTTGAAAACCCATTTTGTGTCG
>ML792705.1:882070-897550 GCA_009831015.1 Picea engelmannii | reverse complement strand
ATCACTTCACTTTATTATTTACCTTCTAAAATCTCTTAAACCACTTTGACTACTTTGACCTTTTGGGGCTTCTAGATGACATAAGAGGGTCCTCCAACTTCGTAAGGCCATAACTCTCAAACCGTGAGGAGTTATGTGATGTTATACATACCACAAAAAATAGAATGACATGTACTATCCATATATAATAGTATTACCTTCAAATATAACAAAAATCATACCATTATCCATCAAACAAACTTGGGTCCATTACCCAAACCTGGGTTCTCCAACTTCACATGGTCATAACTCTCTGATCGTGAAGAGTTATGTGACATTCCACATACCATCGAAAATGGCATGACAAGCACTATCCATCCAGGATAGTGTCCCTGACAAATTCATTGTCCTTCATCTCATTATTCCACAATTAAGCATGGGTTCTCTTACTTTGCAAAGCGTCTTCCCATGAGGGCTTTCACCATAAGGGGACCACTTTGGAGTTCATCCATATTTACTTCTTATCAACCATGACAAGACAATAATGAGTCATATTTACATCAAACAATCTTGGGTCCATTATCCAAATCTTTGTGCTGCGGGGCTTTCTTCAAGGGTTGACATCAATGACAACCAACCTTAATCAACAAATCTTTTGTGGAGTTCTCTCATCTCCTTTTCCACAGTTGGGTTTGTTATAGGTCACTATGCACATATTCTAGGTGACATTGTGCTGATACCACTTAATGATACCAGACTACCACTTTCTTTTACACAGAGCACAATTCGAGGCTCTTATACCACTTGACGCAACCCCCCTTCTCTCCTCAGGATTGCACGACCTCCCAGTCAAGGATATTCAATTCACTGAGCTAAATTGACTCTTTGTGCCTCTGCTAGACCCTGAAATAAATTCACACATTCCCCCTTTGGTTACCCATGCAGGCTTTTCTCACCCGCGCACCCTTTCTCTGGTGCTTCTAGTAACTCTAAATGGCGAGCACTATCTCCTCTGCTAGGCCCCTCTTCCTTATGACCACAGACTATAACCTCTAACTCCCGCCCTTTACAACTTCAGGCTTTTGTGGTTTTGAGTGCCACTGACTCTCAATTCCATGAACTTCGAACTGATGAAATCACCCAAATAGAAATCTACGGCCTACGCCTCTCCAACAAACAATAGTTGTGATTCACTTTGGGACTTCGTCTTCAGAATTTTTGAGCATTCTAAACACCCTTTTCCCCAAATTGACTGATACCCAGAGCTACAGATCAAGCACCATGTGCTCACCTTAATCAGCAGTCAAGGTTCATCCCTTGTTCCCACTTAAAAAAACTTCTAGTCAATGCTCCTCTGCTCCTCTTTCTCCCAGAGTGTCAATCTTCTGGAGTGGCAGATCTTCCGCCAAGAATCATTTTCCAATGGGCGGCTCAGATGAACTCTGACATTATAGCCTTCGGGAGTTCTCGTGCCTTCACACTTCACTTCTTCCGAAGTTACTATTCTTCAGAGTGAATCTTCTCTCTCCACATGTCCGTCTATTTATCAACAGCTCATGTTGACTCCGGACTTAAAGACTTTCGACCTTCAAGAACTTACTCTTCAATTTATCCGAAGTGTCCTATCACCGGAGTGATAGATCTAACGCCACGTGTTCCAACAACAAACGACTAGGATTAGCTTCTTACCTATGGGGCTTCAGACGACTTCTAGTCAATGGCTCTGCTTCCTCCTTGAATTTTCCTCTGGAGAACTCTTCTCTCAAAGCACATGGATATCCACCATGTGTCCTTCCCAGATCCAACAGTCCTGATATCTTCTTCCTTCACAACTTCGACAGAAATCGCTCTTTTCTCCACGCAAATATCCCATAGATTTATCTCCCGAACTCTCGGATCTACTACCACATATCCTCCTCGATATTGACATCCTCGATTTACTTCACAACTTCAGGACTTCAGCGATCCTGATCCTTGAACACTTCCAAACCTATGAATACACAGAGTGTCGAAGGACTATGAGACTATCCTCCATGCAACTTTCCCAGATCCCACGGTCTAGAAAGATCTTAATTCCTCTGAATGGATCTTTCTTTTTGATTGAGAAATTTTCAGTGGGCTCCTCCCTACTGAAGATTTTTTGTCCACTATCTCTTCTGAGCTTGTTCCTCCTTGGAACTTTTAAATTATCAGAATGTTTCTTCGACACTTACTCCTTGAAAATCTCAAGATGACTTCTTCGACACTTAGCTAAATGTCAACCCTGTGCACACCTTTCAACATGTTCATTTCACTTAACCCATTTGTGGGTGATTGTGCACTCCTTGCAACAGTTCTTACACGACTCAATTGTTCCTCCTGAACAATATGAAGTTGAGTGTGTTTCTACCTATGCACACCTTTCGTGCTCCTCTACACTCCTTTGCAAATGAAAATTCATATTATCCCTCCTAAGATTCTGAGTCAAAATGGACTCTGTCAATGCACACCTTGCGGACACTATGCACTCCTTCCATGTAAAGCTTCATGTTATCTCTCCTGAGATTTTGAGTCAAACTAGACTCTGTTAACACACACCTTGCAGACACTATGCACTCCTTGCATGAGCTCGTAGAAGAGAAGCAATTGAAACTTATCTAATCCTCATAGATTCATACATTCAACCATGTAATGCATTCATAACATAAGAACAAGTAATAATAGAGCAATATAATTAAACATAAATCCTACCATTCATTCAGATAGACACAGTAATAGAAATACCAGACATTTTGGATCAACGCTTCTCTGTTATATTCATTCAAATGATATGTACATGGGCTCATACAAATTCGATAAGCTTCAACATCCTTGAAAATAACAACTTCAAATAACTTTCAGCAGCCTCATTTAGGCATACAATACATATATTTATACAAGAAGGCTCATAGAGTTTTTTCCCTCTAAATGCCTTAGTGCTATCTTATCAAAGTAAAATCTTTCAACTACTAAGCCTTATTACAATAAATGATCGGTACAGACATATAAGAGTGAATGCTTCATATCTGTACTACTATTAATTACATTAAAGAAAATACAATCTCCATCGATCTCACACAATAGTTCAGCCTCTTAACATTTAAGAACTTCTTTAATTACAATCTTTTCAAGATACTTACATGACATGCCATCTTTGAAATTCAAAAATCACTTCAAAATGTGCGCTAGGGTGTTGAATTGTCCTCCACTAGCATGTTGGTGACAATGCTCCTGCATCAGGAGAGAAACATGAAAAATGGATTTTATATGAGTGGGATTAAAAGGGAATAAGTTTATAAAAAATGAAATACATGAAGGATAATATGAAGTACACATAACAATCTTTAAACTCAATTATTATATAGTTTAACATCATCATATAATCATTCCTTCTTGGTTTTACGATGACCTTCATCAACATATGACCGCAATTGATATTTCCAATTAATGATGCTATTAAACCATAACCATAAACCAAAATAGCATAAGACATGAAATATAGGTTTATCATTATTATCAGACCAAATATAAGAGCCATGCACCAATCTCATCTTCATTATCATCACAATTCTTGGCAAATAACTCTAAGTTGAGGTAATAACCATACAAATTCCCTTTTCTTTAATTGTGTTCAAATCCGAGTTACTAAGGAGATAAAATATGAACTCATACAAACTAAATCATCAATGTGCATGAGAATTCAAACTTAGCATAATGTGTTACACAAAAGACAATTCTAACCTGAACAACAAGTTGGGTTTAGTTTTCAACTGAAAAGTTCAAATATTTTCCAAAGTCACAAAAACGAAAGGCTTTGCTTTAAGAAAAAAATTATTGATTCAATACATAGGGAAGGATGCAACAACCAAAAAATTTTAATCATCATGCAAACTAAAAAAACTCAACGAACTATTATGCATGTGACCCTGATGGAAAATGGGTTTGTCACAAAAATCAAAATGTGTCGAGGTTTGACTATGGGATGAGAAGGATAGATGAAGATAAATAGGAGAAAAAGAAAAGCTCAAAATAATGCACCCAATGCTTGTAGGAATCATTTTTAAAACTCAAACAATACTCTATGAATCTAGGTTCAAAACCCATTATTTTCATTTATAACCTCAAAAATGGTTTATCTCTTTTGTTTGAAATCATCACAGAACCCATAAAAGGAAAAGATAACTCGAGTTTGAATCTCGTTCAGAATGCATGCAAACATAAATTCTTTAAAACCTTTTCCCTTTGTAAACTGATATGAAAGGTGAGAATATGGAAGATGCAAGTCAAAACCCATTGCTAACTTTCAACCAACAAACATATTTTCCTTCAATGAATGGCAGAGTAGGGAGATAAAACACTTCATGTACACAGTAATGCTAACTAGAGCCAAGTTTAGTTAATTTTAAAGACAAATATACTATAGAAGATGTGAAATAGACTGTGAACTTATACATTTTCTTAAATGTTCTTTTGTGTAAGAGATAATGGCTGAAACAGTTACAAAAACCACGAGCAAGGGTTTTAGCAGACTGGGCTCAAAATTCCTTTCTTCTTCAATCTCAATAGAGAAAAATGACCAAAAAACAACGAAAAAACCAAGTAATAGCATGCAGGAATGTGGGAGTAAATTCCCATGTCCTTGCAACTTCAATGCATGGGAAAACCATCACATCATCTATTCATATCAACCATATTATTGCATGCCAAATCAACAGTCCATTCAATATGTCAAATCCTCATGCCATGTGAATCACATTAATTCCAAAAAATATTAAATGGTGCCATATAATTCATCACCTTGGAACAAGCGATATCCATAAACCATATACCACATGTAATATGTATCGACCAAATCAACACTATATCATATGTGTTATCAAATGCCAACTATAAACCATTCACAAGTCACTTATCATAATATAAGTCATATGTTGGTTGTCTTATATGCAAGGTATTACCTCCAAAATGATGCTTCAATTGTAATTTAACCAAACTTTTAAACAACCCACGATGTTTCCCATCATAATGTGTCCCACCTTAACATATCTATGATATATGAAATTTCTATATATTGAGCCCTATGGGTATATAGAAACCATGTAATCGTGTATTAACCAAAACTCTTTTTTTTCAAATTTCAAAAAACATACGCAAACTATTGGACTTGATATGTTTTTCATAGTAAGGTGTTGCCAAACAATCTATATGGAGTTCAAGAACCAAACCTATATGATATCAACATGTGATGGTCATTTACACATAGTTTAAAAGTTACAAACTGATTTTGACATGTCATTTGAACAGGTAAGAAACTTCTCCTGAAGACCATCAAAACTTGTTATGATGCTAGAGATTATTCATGCAAGTAAATACTTTTAACATCCAACATTTTCATATAGGAACATCAAACCTTTAATCTCAAGCATCATAGCCAAAGGATGCATTATTTCAAACAGTGTGTCATGTTGAGGAAAAGCTTGAATCCCAACACTTTTCACATATTTCTTTGTGGACCCCACCTATTAGTATTATATAGTAATAATAATATGTAGGATTCACAATGATTTGTGAGATTTTTAATAGGTGACAAATTTTTGAGTCAACATATGGTGACTACACAGGGAAGTCTGCTTATAGCGGGCTAGAACTCAGAAATTTCTGGTTTTTGCTATGAAACTAGAAATCAAGTTTGTTGGTGATTTGTTCTTCTCATTAGATTCATTAAATGTTTTCTAAAACAAATTCTAATATTCTCTTGAATGATCACTCATGAAGGGTAGAATGGGAAATAAGAATAGGGAATTTAAGCTATAACCACCATGTTTTAACAAGACATTTTGTAGGTACAACAAAATCTCAATAAGTAGTGTTGCGTGATGAACTTTCCTATAAATCAGTACCCAAAGGTTAATTCCAATAATTAACAAAACCCAAAAATTTACTTTGTTATTATAAATTTCAAATTATGCATGCAACCAAAAACTAAGTTATTTAACAGAAAATAGACAACAGAAGAATACAGTAAACCAAGCATGTAAATGGGAAAACACCAAAAGTTACCCTGGAAACCCTAGTGTGGGGAAAAAAACCAAAGGAGGTGCTTTATTGGCTTCGGAGGAATGACAAGTTACAACAAAAAATATAATTCTCTTACAAAATAAAAAATAATTGACTGTATAGTATTATGACCCATCCAAGATGAGGTTGTGTGGCCCAACAGAGTATGGCATGTAAGGCCCTGTACTATACAACGTCCTTCTTGGCCCCTCTTCTACTCAGAAATTAGGCTAGCAAGGCCCTTGAATTTCGGCCTCAACTGTTGATTTAATTCCACCATATTTGGTCCTTTGCTTCTATGTTGTACGACCTCTGATACGACCCCTCTCCTTGTTGAAATTAGCTTTTTGTACAACCTAGTATTCCATGAATATTTGGCCCAACTAAAGCACCATCTTTAAGCTCTGGTCTTTCCCTATTCCTCATCCTAGAACCCCTCACTTTCTCAAATAAAAAATGAGGAATGTGTCCCCTTCACACCCTCAACCCCTTATTTTATCCTTCCATCAGCCTCCCTCTTTCCTTGATATGTGTGCCCAACCTAGCCTTCAATGGATCAAATTGAGGTGCCTCCTTTGGACTAGACCCAACACTCCACTAAGTGGTGTGTCCCCCCTTAGACAGGGTCCCACAAAGAACTCACTATCTCATGAGGTGCACCCCACTCATTCTAGGCCCCACATTCCATTCAAAGAAAAAATTATTGATTAGTCTAAGTTAGAGTTAGGCTAAGATAATAAGGTTGATCTGTGGTGTTTTTATGTTTCCATCAACTATCCTAGGACACATAGGCATAGTTGAGACACCTACTGAGCTAAAAAACTAACAGTGTGGACCAACAATCATTCATTTAACTATGTTGTTTGTTTTCTTTCAGAATAGATTAATAAAATTTTGCAACTAAATGATCAGACTAGCAACTTAATTGATCTAATTTTGACTTAGAAATCAAAATCAAAATAGAAAATAACTCAATAAATCAAAAGAAAGACAAAAACAAATCAAATTGTACAAGATGAAAATCAAAAGTATATACAAGAAACATTGATAGTGAAAGAAATCAGCCAGGTTCAACATAATGTTTCAAATGCAAACTATTAGTCATATACGAAAACAATCGCCCATCTGTGTCTTTTAACAAATAAGAATTATTACCAAGAACATAAGCGATTTTATAAGGACCCAACCATAGCTTCCGAAACTTTGTATGTTTACCTTTGTTGGCATGAGTAGAATCCCAAAGTAAAACCTTCTCATCAGTTGTAAAAGAAGTTGATTTTTCTCTTTTCTCAAAATAATTTTTGACATATTGTTTCCTCTTCTTAAGATTTTTGACAACATAGCTCCTTTGTTCTTCAAGAGCCAACAAGGCATTAATCCTCTGAGGGATGTCTATAGATTTTGACTCTTCATCATGCAATGCTAATCTAAGGGAGGTTAACTCAAGATTCACAGGCATAATATCTTCTTTACCATATAATAGTTGGAAAGGGGTATGGCTAGTACTATTTTTGGTGGTGGTTCGGTCTTCCTATAAGGAGTAAGTGAGTAATGTGTGCCACTGACGTGGTTTTTAATTTATAATATTCTTTAGAATCTTGACCATATTTTTTTTTGTGGACTTATATTTCCCATTCCATTATAGATAGTAAGTGGATGAAGTGAAATTATTCACACCGAATATGTTTTTTTCATGTGGTTCTTGACACTGGATATTGGTGCTTTCTACATCCATGAAAAACCCCCCCAAAATCCGCAAGAGAACATAAGGAGGCTGAGCATTTTCAGAATATTGTGGGATCAACATCAAGATCATCTTATAGACACATTTAAGGGAACAACATGTCTCTCAGAAGGAATTGAACCTAGGTGGGGAGGGTAACAATCATTCCTCCCAACCACCCAAGCTACATCCAATGGACCTTTCACCCCAAATTTATTTATAAATTGGATAAATTTTGTAGATATAAAACATAGTCCATTATTAGTGATAATTTCTATCAGAAGACCAAAATGTGAGAATATATTAGACTCCAATAAAGAGATTACATGTTCATCATGTGCATGTTTGAGTGGTACAACTTCAATCCACTTGGTGAACTAACCTATTTATATTAGGATAAAAATGTCCATCAAAAGATGAAGGATTAATAGGACCAATGAAATCTAATCCCCATTTATAAAAAGGGAAATAAATAAGAATTAGTTGTAAAGGCATGGCAAATAACTTTTCTTTGCATGCAAACTTCGGACATTCATCACAAGCCCATGAAAATTTGTAAGAATCTTTGAAGATTGTTGGCTAGTAATAATTGATTCTCAAGATTTTGAATGCAATGGATTTTGTGGCAAAATGACCACCAATATGAATAACCAAATATATTGATCCTTGAATTTCCTATGAGATTTTTTGTGTTGTTGTATTATCTACACAACATAACAACAATCCATCAATAGTTTTGCGGAAAAGAGAAGTAACTAAGACAAGATATTTGGAAGCTTCAAGGCAAACCCTCTTGCATTGATGGTATTCAAGATTATCAGGAAATTTTTGAAATTGAAAATAATAAATTATGTCCTTGTACCAAGGATGTTCTGCTAAATCAATATTTTCATGTTCAACAAGAAAAAGTGCAGGCAAAGCATCCTCATTGTTTTCATAAGAAACACTTGGTTCAGGCTGTTGAGTCAGGTGTAAGGCTAGATCTCATCCCTTGATTGTGTGAGAAGTTGTTCTTGTGAAATCATGTTCTTGTATATTCGAAAGCCAATGCAAAAATTTTCCTGAAAGATGTGTTTGGGAAAGAAAAAATTTAATAGCAGGAAAAGGGACGTTTACTACGTGTGTTTGCCTAAGATATAATGCCTAAATTTTTCAATAGCCTTTACAAGAGCATATGCAAGTTTTTCAGTCAAAGAATTCAAATTCATCATTTGATCAACTTTAGCTCATGTAAGATATTGGTTGGTCATTATTTTGATCATGTTTTTGAATAAGGATAACAGTTATTGCTTCTTCAGTAGCATTAGTATAGATAATAAAATATTTTTTGAAATTCGGTTTATCCAAAACCGATGCAGAACTAATTGCTCTCTTGACCTCAACAAAAACCTTTTTTGTGTCATCAGTCCATGAGAATGACCGATCTTGCTTGAGCATATTATGAATTTGTTTAACCATTCTTGCAAAATCGGGAATAAGTCTTCTAACAAAATTGTTTTTTCCTATAAAAGATTGAATTTCTTTTTTAGAAGAAGGGGCTTGAAGATTTTGGATTACAATAACCATTTTGGGATCAATACTAATTCCTAAATGATAAAAAATATGACCAAGAAGTTTACCTTGTGTGAAACTAAATATATATTTTAGAAGATTCAAGGACATTCCAAATTTTCTGCAACATAAGAAAACTTTTCTAAGATGATCAAAATGTTGTTGTCAATTTCTAGAATAGACATTTAAATCATCAATATAGATTTGAATAATCTTACCAATAAGATTGTCAAAGGCTATTTTCACAGCCCTGTGAAAAGTATCACCTACATTTATTAGACCAAAAGCCATTATTTCATATGCAAAGGTACAAGTAGTGAATGTGGTTTTATATTTATCAACCCTCTTGACTCTGATCTGATTATATCCTGAGAAACCATCAAGAAGGGACATCATTTGTGACCATGCCACTTACTACAAGATTAATTCCATATTTGGAAGAGGAAAAATATATTTTAAATTTTCCCTATTCAAAGCATGGAAATCAACACATAATTTGATATTACCATTTTTCTTCCATACTGGGACAAGATTAGAGACCCACTCATAATATTTTACAGGAAAAATAATGTGAGCATTAATTAATTTTTCAACTTCCTTTCTGATGGTAGGATTGATATGCCTTTTTCTTTGTTTAACTGGTTTAGATTCTTCCTTAATAGGAATAGCATGTTGAATAACATTAGGATCAAAACCTCGAAGATCCTCATATGACTAATTTTTCTCTCCTGAACATTGGGGTCCAATTTTCAAAGTCTTTGGATTATCTGGAGTCTCAATATTCAGCGAAATAGTATCACCAATTTTTGTTTTTGACTCCTCTTCTTTGTCTTTCTTATTCCCAACATCACTGGACAAGAATGATCTCTCTAGAGGAGTCAATTTTTAGGAAATTTATTGTCTTCCAAAGATATGATTTTCTTTCGTTTAATATTCTCATTCTGCAAGAAAGCACAAATACTTTCGTCATTAGGAAAAACTTGTTACAATTATACATTATTCAAAAAATGTGGATGATATAAAACATGAATGTACAATCAATATTTTGGGGAAACAATTGTCTTGTAGGACTTGCTATGAAAACAACAATCTTGTCATCCATTGAATTCAAGTCTCTCCTCGTGTGTGTGATGTTAAAAGATAAAAAAAAATTGAAATCAGATACCATATTGCATGTGCATGTATTTTAGGAAACTTGTTTGAGGGGGTATAGATTCTTCTAACCATATTCACAATAAGATTTGAATCCCAAAAAATAGTAATATGATAGAAGCCAAGATTAAAAGCATTTTCAATACCAAGGAACAAGGCTTCAAACTCAGTAACATTGTTAGTGCAAGAAAATTCTAATATGTAAGAAAAATTGTGAATATTTCCCATGGTAGAGTACAATATTATTCGTACACCATTACCCTCATTTGAATAGGCACCATCAAAGTGCATATGCCACATTTCATCTTCAGGATCTGAAGAGGGTAAAACAGAATCACTATATTCTTCAAGAAAAATAGAATGTACACCCATGTATTCCTCAATATAATTTACATGAGGTTGTGGAAGACTCTCGATATAAGGAAAGATTTGTCCTTCCCTAAGAACAATGATGTTATTTCCATTATTAGGGAGGGATATATCTGACCCATCTAAATAAATGTATCCACCTGTAAATACTTTCCAATCTCTTCCTAGAATGATAGAATATTTATTGGTTGGCATGTCTATCACTTGGATGTTGTAGGTGGTTCTTATTTCTAGATGAGCACAGAAGACTAATGTCATGTCTTTGATTTCACGAATTGTAACCTATTGCTGACTATTATAAGATAGCATGTTATTTGAATTCTCATTTGTACATGAAAGACCTAATTCTTTCATGGTGATTTTTTACATAACATTAGGACCTAACCTACCATCAATTAGGTAGAAGTGAGCAATTTTGTCTGTTATATTTATAGATACATAGGAGGGAGGATTTTTAACATAACTCCTAGGGTTATATACACCTACTTTATTTATGTACATTCCTTCTTAACTTGATTCTTCAAATAAACTAGCAATTATGGATTTTTACCTTCCATAAACTCTTTTAGATGCCTTTTTTTCTCTGGGATGGTGACCATATCTAGTAAATATGCATTTGTTTTTATTGTAGTTATTTGTTTTAGAATATTATTCTTAGAAGAAGAAGGAGAAGAGGTAGAAACCTCTTGACTTTGTGCACCCTTGGTATCTTGAGGGTTTGTCTGCTAAGAAGACGAGCTTGGGTAAAAAGTAGCCTTGGGAGAACCACCCTTGCCTTTGTTTGTGTAGAATTTATTTCTTGTATAAACCATCATAACATCCTCTTCTAGATCTCAATCTAAGGCAGAAATGGTCATATCAATTTTTTTCCCAAATATTCATTCTCTTTCACTCTTTTTTACCTCACAAGTACTCTCATCATCGTTATATTCATAAAAAATTCACTAATATCTTGAAAGAATAGCCTTTGGAGGATAATTGTTAAGCTGGAAATTATTTGGGTGATTCATAAAAGAAGCTTGTGCAAAAGTTTCAGTTGTGGAAAATGTAGAATTTACCCCTTTTCTCTCAAAAAAAATTATCCGGTTGCTCATATCTTGTACCAATTATAACAAAGTTGATATATCATTCCTTTTAACATAGTCTTCACTTGGACGACATGTTCTAGCCAATTATTCCTCGAATTCCAAGCATGTTTGTAATGCGGATCCTAGATTATAAACATTATTTTCTTCAAGCCTATGTTGATAAGATGTAGGCAAAGTATTATAATAGTGCATCAAAGTGGCCTGGTTATGGGGTCTAATAATTTCCAGGATTTGATTATATAATTTAGTGAAACACAAATTGAAAGATTTTATAGTTTCACCCTTGTTATAATAAACATTGTTGTATTCTCTAAGCTTTTATGTTGGACTTTGAGATTATTCATATGTATACTTAAACCAATATGAAAATTCAGCCCAAGTTGAGAAAATCTTGGGTGGTAATTCAAATAAGTTGGCTGCAACTTTCCCCTCCATTAAGTTGGCAAAGAGACCCATGCAAGTGTCATTCTCATTTTCTCCAATGTTATGACAGGAATTAGAAAATGCAATGATGTGTTCATTGACTAATACAATTCCATTATCAGAGAACTTAGGAAATGGTCTTTGAATTTAGGTAGAGGAGTTGTGGCTGGAGCCAAATCAATTGGAGAAGATACATGTCATGGAGTGGTATTTAAATCTTCTTTGAATTTGAATAAACAAAATTGTTTGATGACCTTGGTTGTATTTTTTAGGATTATAATGTTTGTACATACTTCCTATTAGAGAATATGTTGAAGATTTTGAAGAGGTAGAACCACAAGTACTACCAGAACCCCCTAATTAAGTCATTGTGGGTTTCCTGGGAGGAAAGGGGATTGACATGCTTGTTATTTCTGAAGAAGAATCTAAAAGGGATCTTCTAATTTTAGGTTGAACATTCTCTAAAATTTATTTCTTCCTTCCTATTTCAAGGAGAGGATCAAATTCAAGAGATTTTCCTCTTGATCGTCTTGAAAGAAGAGAATTAGTGGACATAAGACAATAAATTATTGAGGAAGCCTATTCTGAGCTTTCCTCTGAAGGGCTTCTCTTTGATCTTGAATTTCAATGTCTCTGGAAATAACTTCCTATGAACATCCAAGTTCTTCATGAGTGTGGGAAGTTTCAAGAATAAAATAAAAAAATACAAGATGCAAAGCTTATTTGATCAGGAAACCTTAGGTTAGGTTGTTGATGGGTAGGTAAATTCATTAATTAAAATAATAAAAATCAAAATATACAAAAAAAACAACTAGAGAGTAAAATATAACTCCCTAGTATGTTCGCCAAATAAAGGTTGATGCAAGGAATGAAAATTCCTCACTCAAGCATTTTTTAATCCCACTAGGCTAGGGTGAGATAGGGGGGAATGTTACCCTGGAATTATAGCCTATTCAAAATTATCAATCAGCCCTAAAGAAATATTTTCTTGGGCCTAATGCTATTATAGATTTATGTTCTTTGCTAAAAAAATGTAAAAAAAAATTATGTATAAATGTTTATGAAATTTAAATGAACAAATAAAGAATAAATATAATAACCTGGTTTTATTAATGATGACTTTTCTAATTTACAACCAAATTCCTCTTTTCAAATCCCTATGAGGGTATGGACCAAAATCAAACTTTGAAGTCTAGGATGGAATTTTAACAAACATACAAATAAAATTGGTGTTTGAAAGAAAAAGACCAAGACTGAAAAGTACTAGATCAACCAAGCCACAAGATCACCAAGTCTTGACTCTGCGAAATAGTCTTAATCAAAATTGAAAAATTAATTCAAGAATTCTAATGAAACTAAACAGACTACCAAGTAAATGAATGACCATTTGAAGCATGTTAAAAGTTTATGCTTCTTTGTCCTTTCTTCTTTTCCATCTTTAGAATGATCTTGTTGTCAACAAGAGGATTTATCTCTTATAAAACTCAGAAAATGAAAGAATGAATATCAACAATCTCACTTGAAACAAGAGAAAAACTTATCAGAAGTATCTCTCTCTAATTTCTCATGTCCTCCTTGTCATTCTTTTCTTCCTTTTATTCTCTTAAAAGGTAATTCTTCAAGTATTTGGACTACTTTTAGTTACTAAATTTAAATAACTTTGGTTAATAAATAGGACAAATATTTTATATGATAAGGACAATTAATAAATAATATAATAATTAATAAGTGGGGTCCCCCTCTATCATGCATCCTTTATCTCAATAATCCTTTCTAACTTTTACTTGTCACTTCATAATATAATCAAATATAAAAAAATCATCACCATAAAGTATACCATAAACATGCATAAAAAATACCATGACATATATTACTTGTATCTCCCATAAAACATGATATTTTAAATCTCAAAAATAAATATCATGGTTCTGCCATCTGTCCAAAAATAGTAATGTCATAGCCAAGTATCAATTGAAAGAAAGTAAAAATAATTCAAGGAATTTTTTTCTAAATAATTCTTCCCTTTCCCTGATGAAGTCTTCATATTGAGACTTTTTCTCTTCCAGCTATGCTACTTCTGGATGCATATCACTTATGTTTCTCTGACTAGTTCTTCTTGATTTCATCTTGGAGTGAGCAAAGGAAGAAGACTTAGCCATGTTGGGGGAGGTAATTGGTTGCTTTTATTTGTCTGTCTAAGAGTTATGGAGGGGAATTTTGTGATCTTTAGGTGTTGGAGGAGGAGGCATAGATGTATTTGTAACACCAATATGAACTAGCAATGTTGGGTGAACCGAAGGAGGAGGAAAATATGTGTTTGTGCCAACATTGTGAACTAGAGGAGGAGGGGGTTCAATTGGCTATTGATTGGCACTAGAGGAGGGATTAGCAGGAATACCACCCCATCCATAATTATTTGGTTGCATAGGGGATTAAGGAACATTGAAAATACTAGGGTGAGGCTACAATACAACATTAGGAGGTACTTGGGGATGAGGCAAGGCATGTTGTCCACCAAGATTTAAATGCCCAATTTTAATCAACTGCTAAAATTCATTAGAATCAACATCAAAATATATAGAGAATATTAACTTTTTGTGCCTCCCAGGTTTCTAAAATGTGTTAGGCAATCTCGTTATTCTTCCTCTATTTCCTCCTCTACTACTACCCCTATTGAAGAAGCTCATATATATCCATCACAGTCAAATCAGTACATGAAATATAAGACACATTAAAATTAAACATCTTATAAAAATGTTCATCACGATTAATTTTTCTCTTAGAGTAACATAACCATGAAACACAAAAGGGAAATGAAGGGGAAAAGTGAAAATGGGGAGAGAAATACAACTCTAATACCATTCACCAAGAAATTTTTCATTTCCAATAAGACTATTTGTACATACCACCATTTCCTCAAATATGAACAGAAAATTGCAAGGAGTTTGTTCAATATTTCAACTTTAGATCATGTTTGTATATATCATCATGATACCAATCAACCAGAAACAATTCCCAAGTCCTTTCCAATCATACATTCATGCTATAATCCAATTCTACTTCAAATTAACCATGTTGATTATGTTAAATTGTATGCATTTCATTTTAATTATATATATA
>ML792705.1:857328-882020 GCA_009831015.1 Picea engelmannii | reverse complement strand
ATGTCTCTTCAAAGTCGATTCCTTCAATCTGTGCATATCCTTTACATACCAATCTAGCTTTGTTCCTTGTAACTTGTCCATCTTCATTTAATTTATTCTTGAAAACCCATTTTGTGTCGATCACATTCTTATTCTTTGGTCTTAGAACTAGTTCCCAAGTTTCATTTTTCTCTATTTGATCCAATTCTTCATTCATGGCCTTATTCCAAAATTCATCCTTGTTGGCTTCTTCAAAATAGTTTGGTTCAATTGTAGATAAGAGTGCTAGGTGTGTTTGTTCTGGTGAATGGATTTTTCTTCTAGTCTCAACTCTTGCATCTTTGTTTCCAATAATATGATCTGAAGGATGATTCTTCTGTACTCGTTTGCTAGGTGTCTTTGGAGATACTTGCTGAACTTGCTCTTCTATTTCTGTCAGATTCTCTTCATATTCCTCTTCTACTTCATCTTATGCTTCTTCTTCTTTGAAAATTTGTTCCAATGATTTGTTTTCTTCTTCCTTTGATTCTGGTCTGCCTGTTTCATCAATTGTTACGTTGATGATTTCCACAAATTTGTTCAATCTTAGATGGTAACACTTGTATTCTTTCCTTGTACTTGAGTAACCAACAAGTAATCATTTGTCCACACAAGAGTCAAAATTTCTCATTCTACTATATTCTCTTTTGATGTAGCATTTTCTTCCAAAAACTCTGAAGTGATTCACATTTGTTGGTCTTCCTTTCCATAGCTCGTAGGGAGTTTTATCACTGTTGTTTCTGAGCATTACTCTATTTTGAATGTGAATTTTTGTATGCAATGCCTGTGTCCAAAATATATCTGTCAATTTGGAATGCATTAGCATTATTTGAGTCATTTCCTGTATTGTCATGTTCTTTCTTTCAACAACTCCATTCTCTTGAGGTGTCCTAGCAACGGAGAATTGCCTTTTTATTCCATGACTATTGCAGTAGTCCATAAATTCCTTTGAAGTGAACTCTCCTCTATTATCATATCTCAAGCATTTGATTCTTGAATCCATCTCATTTTCAACCATTTCCTTGTAGATCTTGAATTTTTCAAAAGCTTCTAACTTGTTCTTGAGAAAGCAATCTGCAGTCATTCTTGTATAATCATCAACTAATAACATAAAGTATCTATCACCTTTTAAGCCCTTTGTTGTAGTTGGTCCAACTAGATCAATATGCATAATTTCTAGTGGTCTTGTTGTTGAATATTCCTTTGATTTGAACCTGGTCTTTGTTTTCTTTCCTTGTTGACAATGCTTGCATAAAGTGTTGGTTGGTTTCATGGTCTGGGGCATTTCTCTTACTACTTCTCTTTTGTTGAATTTGACAAGGTTATCAAAATGCATGTGACCCATTCTTCTGTGCCATAGCCAACTTTCATCTTTCTTCCCCAGACAACACTTTTCATTTCTAATTTCACTTAACATATATATGTTGTTTGAAGTTCTTGCAGTTGTACCAACCAATTTCCTTGAACCTTCTCTTCTTATCTCACACTTTTGTGAATTGAAAGTAACTTTATGATCTTGGTCACACATTTGACTCACACTTAGAAGATTATGTTTCATATCTTCTACCAGTAGAACAATTTGTGCCTTTTTATTCTTGTTCTCAATTTGGATTGTGCCTTCTCCAATGATTTTGGATGAATTGTCATTTCTGAAGGAGACTAATCCATTTATTTCCTTTTGCAATGTAAGAAATTTGTCTCTATCACCTATCATGTGTTTTGAACACCCATTGTCAACATACCAACCGTGTTTCTTCTGCTTACCTTGTAGAGAGACTATGCATTATTCATTGCTATATTGATCTTGCTTTCGTATCCATGTCATTTTCTGAGGTTCTTGTCTGTGACTATTGTTATTCTATTGAGGTTCTTTAGGAGGGATTGTCATTCTGCAATTTTTGGCCACATGTCCAAAATTGTTACATTTGTAACATTCCACTTCAGTGATCAAAGATTCAAACCTGTTGTAACTTCTTCTTTGTGTTTCACTAGGTCTTCTTGAGCAACCCCTTTGTGTATGACTCTAAAAGTTGTTATTGTTCCTTTTGTTAACTCTGCAATTCACAGCTTTATGTCCAAAATTATTACATGCATAACATAAACCAAAAAATATAGTTTGATACATGGGAGTTGAAGATCTTCTAAAAGAAGGTGCTCTTATGAATCCTTCTTCTTCTTGAGGCTTATATATTTGTTGTTGATTCTAAAATATGAATTTTCTCGGTGGAGGAGTGTCCCTATAATCTTCCTTGTACATCTTCCTATCCCCTTTGATTTTTTCTGTGTAGCTTTTTGGATTTGTTTCTTTCTCTGTTGTTTTGGAGATTGATCCATTTTTTGTCTGATTGTATCCAAGTCCAGACTTGTCAAGATGATATTTTTTACTGTTGATAATGTCATCCAAAACTTTTGAGTTATTCTACATATTTTTCTTTTGAATATCCTTTCTTACTGTGACAATCTCTACTTCCAAGTTTCCAATGATCTTGTCTTTTTCTTCTAGTTGTTCTTTGAGTGCTTCTTCAATTATTTTATCTTCTTTTATTTGAACCTTCAATCTTGTGATCATTTTCTCTAGTTCTTGAGTGTCCTTTTTCTTGTCTAGTTCTACTTGTAGTTTCTTGTTTTTCTTCTTTTCTCTTCTGATAATTTCTATGGCACACATTAATTCTTCTTGATAGTCAACTTCTGCCTATTCAATTTCATCTTCGACTTCTTCATATCCTTCTTCAGCTTCTTCATATTCTTCTTCGGAGTCTTCTTTGTCAGAATCTTTTACTGCCATGAGTAGAACTCTTCATGTCTCACTATCATTGATTTCATCTTCATCTGATGATGAGATGTCTTCTTTGATGCATAAGATTTTCTTGAAATCTTTCTTTGTAGTTCTTTTGCCTTTATATGTGTGTTTTCCTTTTGAGTAATATTCATCATTTCTCTTTTTATTATGAGGACATTTGTTAGCAAAATGACCAATACCATCACAATTAAAACAAATTAAAGGAATCTTACCTCTATACCTACCATTGGTTCCCTTATTCAGACTTTTGACGAAGTTGGCCACTTCTTCATCATCTTCTGAGACGTCGTTGTTGCTGCTATATTCTTCTTGTTAATTTTTCTTTTTCTTTGATCTTTTGGATGCTTTGAAGGCTGCTTCTTTTACATCTAGATTTTCCTGTTCAGTTATCATTTCATATGCTGTGAAGATTTCATGCAGTTCGTCCATGCTTATTGAGTTCAGATCTGATATTTATTCTAGTGCTGATATTTTAGGGTTGAATCTCATAGGAAAATATCTTAGTACCTTTTGAACAATTACAGATTCTTCAATTTCTTCTCCCAATCCTATGATTGCATTCACTGTTTCGTCAACTCTTAAGAAGTAGGCTACAATATTCTCATCTTCCTTCATTTTTAGTTGTTCGAACTGACCTCTATAAGTTTGAAGTTTTT
The DNA here is from genome assembly GCA_009831015.1 of Picea engelmannii. Lineage (NCBI taxonomy): Eukaryota > Viridiplantae > Streptophyta > Pinopsida > Pinales > Pinaceae > Picea > Picea engelmannii. The sequence continues at coordinate 878,546 of ML792705.1, read as the reverse complement.
CTTCTTTGACTTTTGTATCTCCTTCATAAATATCTCGAAGCTTGTCCCAAATCTCTTTGGCGGATTTACAATGTGCAACTTTGGTGAATATTTTTTCACTGAGACCATTCAAAAGTGCATTTGTAGCTTTGGAATTGTTCTGACCAAGTTTCACTGCTTTGTCATTTGTTGATGGAACTGCTGGTACTATGTATCCATCTACAATTGATTGCCAAATTTCAAACCCCTATGCTTATATATATGTCTTCATCCTTATGCTCCAAAAAGCATACTTTTGTCCATAAAAGTGTGGTATTCCATTTTTATATGAGTTGGTACTCTCCATGATCTACCTTTCAGTGGTTAAACTGATTTCTAAAGGAACTTGCTCTGAAACGTATTGTTGGATTACTGAGAGGGGGGGTAAATCTGTAATAGTGTAATTATAATCCTTTTTCTCCAAATAATCCAAGTGTTATATCAATGTAGAATTATTTTCCAATAATGAGAAATAGGAAATGAACAATCACACACATACACAGTACACCAGTGTTTTACATGGAAACCCAAATCAGTAGAAAACCATGGAATGCTTTATCTTATATGTCTTGAAGAATTAAATTCATTGGAAGCACCAACTTCCTTTGTTTTCTAGCTGCAACTAGAAGGAGGCTCCAACCCCCTAGTTTCTCAGGCTATAACCTGAGGGAAGCTCCAACTCCCCAATTCTCTGGCTACAACCAGAAGGAGGCTACAACCCCTTATGTTATCCGGATACAACCGGAAGGTGGATACAACCACCTGTCCTTGCCCCGTCCAACCGCCTTGAAGTAGAAGCAGAATTATGGAACCACTGTCACACTATCACTGTGAGATATATCATTGTAAATATGTACCAATAAATCTGAACCATGCACCAACCTGTACATCAACCTGTAATCAACATGTACCATAAAAAAGTGCATCAACCATGCACTAACCTGTACCAAACAATCTGTAATCAACCTGCACCATAAACAAGTGCAACTAAACATGTACCAAGTATGTACCAATCATGTGTCAAATATGACTCATCGATATGTATCAACATCATCAACTATACACATCATGTATGTGTCAACTCATCAACTACTTGTCTCAACCATGTACCCAACTTGTACCTCAACCAACATCCCTCATCAATTTAATCATCCAAATATGATTTGTAACTCTATAATAGACCTAGTTTATATGATCACATAACTCCAAACCTTCCTGAACTTTAACAACAAGAGACTAGCATTTTCATCAAATATTTCTTTAGTCTCACAAGACTAGTTTTGGATTAGTCAACAACCCTAACTTGAAATAATCATAACTTTGTACCTGTAATGAATAAAGATATGAAACTGATACACAATGTTCTTCAATGTGTTTTATGCAATTCCTCTAGTTTTCACTACTTGGAACCTCTCAGAAAAGGAGTTATGGAAAAAATGGCACACCTTGTTGAATTTTGGCTTATTCTAGAGAGCAGCCTTGTAGAGCGTGCCCCACACGGAATATTTGTTGAATTGATCTAAAACTATTATAAAGAATACTAAAGACTTTAATCTAACCAACACATTTTTTTTTACTGAATTTGTATCTTTTATGAATAAGTTATGACGTTTTTACCCAAAACACTTATTTTTGACTAGTTTCAGGACTAGCCACATACCCTATTTTCCACGGAGTGTAACTCCAAAAATACAACGACCCATAAGCTAAAGATTTTACCATAGATACTTGGATATGTTTCCTCAATGGAATAGAAATTTACTATCTGAGTCATTCTAAAAAAAAAGTATTGTGAAAATGGTGAGATGACCTGAAAAAGACATACCTTAGAAAGCATCATCAAAAGAATTTACCCTTCCTTGAATTTTGGCCTTCTTTTCTTCACTTTCCTCAAAAATTATTCTTAGATATCATTTGGTTACCTCAGACACCTATACTTATTCAATATTCTCAATTGTGTCTTAAATGAGAGAGCCTTGCCTCTTATTTATACTCTCCAATTAGCTTCCTTAAAAGCATCTTCTAGGTCACTTTGCCCACTTTCCTTATTTTAGGGTTAACCCACTTCTAATTTCTCCATTAAATTTATTATATAAATAATTTTTTTTGTATTCACTTTGAATTATAGTACACTCATCACTTCACTTTATTATTTACCTTCTAACATCTCTTAAACCACTTTGACTACTTTGACCTTTTGGGGCTTCTAGATGACATAAGAGGGTCCTCCAACTTCGTAAGGCCATAACTCTCAAACCGTGAGGAGTTATGTGATGTTCTACATACCACCAGAAATAGAATGACATGTATTATCCATATATAATAGTATTACCTTCAAATATAGCAAAAATCATACCATTATCCATCAAACAAACTTGGGTCCATTACCCAAACCTAGGTTCTCCAACTTCACATGGTCATAACTCTCTAATCATGAGGAGTTATGTGACATTCCACATACCATCGGAAATGACATGACAAGCACTATCCATCCAGGATAGTGTCCCTGAAAAATTCATTGTCCTTCATGTCATTATTCCACAATTAAGCATGGGTTCTCTTACTTTGCAAAGCATCTTCCCATGAGGGCTTTCACCATAAGGGGACCACTTTGGAGTTCATCCATATTTACTTCTTATCAACCATGACAAGACAATAATGAGTCATATTTACATAAAACAATCTTGGGTCCATTATCCAAACCTTTGTGCTGCAGGGATTTCTTCAAGGTTTGACATCAATGACAACCAACCTTAATCAACAAATCTTGTGTGGAGTTCTCTCATCTCCTTTTCCACAGTTGGGTTTGCTATAGGTCACTATGAACATCTTCTAGGTCACATTGTGTTGATACCACTTGATGATACCAGACTACCACTTTCTTTTACACAGAGCACAATTCGAGGCTCTAATACCACTTGACGCAACCCCCCTTCTCTCCTCAGGGTTGCATGACCTCCCGGTCAAGGATATTCAATTCACTGAGCTAAATCGACTCTTTGGGCCTCTGCTAGACCCTGAAATAAATTCACACATGCACCCTTTGGTTACCCATGCAATCTTTTTTCACCCGCGCACCCTTTCTTTGGTGCTTCTGGTAACTCTAAATGGCGAGCAATAGCTCCTCTGCTAGGCCCCTCTTCCTTATGACCACAGACTATAACCTCTAAATCCCCCCCTTTACAACTTCGGGCTTTGGTGGTTTTGAGTGCAACTGACTCTCAATTCCATGAACTTCGGACTGACGAAATCACCCGAATAGAAATCTACAGCCTACGCCTCTCCAACAAACAATAGTTGTGATTCACTTTGGGACTCTGTCTTCAGGAGTTTCAAGCATTCCAAACACCATTTTCCCCAAATTGACTGATACCCAGAGCTACAGATCGAGCACCACGTGCTCACCTCAATCAACGGTCAAGGTTCGTCCCTTGTTCCCACTTCAAAAAACTTCTAGTCAACGCTCCTCTGCTCCTCTTTCTCCCAAAGTGTCAATCTTCTGGAGTGGCAGATCTTCTGCCAAGCATCCTTTTCCAATGGGTGACTCAGATGAACTCTGACATTCTAGCCTTCGGGATTTCTCGTGCCTTCACACTTCACTTCTTCCGAAGTTACTATTCTTCAGAGTGAATCTTCTCTCTCCACATGTCTGTCTATTTATCAACAGCTCATTTTGACTTCGGAATTCAAGACTTTCGACCTTCAAGAACTTACTCTTCAATTTATCCAAAGTGTCCTATCACCGGAGTGATAGATTTGATGCCATGTGTTCCAACAACGAACGAATAGGATTAGCTTCTTACCTCTGGGGCTTCAGACGACTTATGGTCAATGGCTCTGCTTCCTCCTTGAATTTTCCTCTGGAGAACTCTTCTCTTGAAGCACATGGATATCCACCATGTGTCCTTCCCAGATCCAACAGTCCTGATATCTTTGTCCTTCACAACTTCGACAAAAATCGCTCTTTTCTCCACGCAAATCTCCTAGAGATTTATCTCCTGAATTCTCAGATCTACTACCACATATCCTCCTCGATATTGACATCCTCAATTTACTTCATAGCTTCAGGACTTCAACGATCATGATCCTTGAACACTTCCAAACCTATGAATACACAGAGTGTCGAAGGACTCTGAGACTATCCTCCATGCAACTTTCCCAGATCCCACGGTCTAGAAAGATCTTGATTCCTCTGAATGGATCTTGCTTATTTATTGGGAAATTTTTAGTGGGCTCCTCCCTACTAAAGATTTTTTTTCCGCTATCTCTTCTGAGCTTGTTCCTCCTTGGAACTTTTAAATTCTCAAAATGTTTCTTCGACACTTACTCCTTGAAAATCTCAAGATGAATTCTTCGACACTTAGCTAAATGTCAACCCTGTGCACACCTTTCAACATGTTCATTTCACTTAACCCCTTTGTGGGTGATTGTGCACTCCTTGCAATAGTTCTTACACGACTCAATTGTTCCTCCTGAACAATATGAAGTTGAGTGTGTTTCTACCTATGCACACCTTTCGTGGTCCTCTGCACTCCTTTGCAAATGAAACTTCATATTATCCCTCCTAAGATTCTGAGTCAAAATGGACTCTGTCAATGGACACCTTGCATGTAAAGCTTCATGTTATCTCTCTTGAGATTCTGAGTCAAACTAGACTCTGTTAACACACACCTTGCAGACACTATGCACTCCTTGCATGAGCTCGTAGAAGAGAAGCAATTGAAACTTATCTAATCCTCATAGATTCATACATTCAACCATGTAATGCATTCATAACATAAGAACAAGTAATAATAGAGCAATATAATTAAACATAAATCCTACCATTCATTCAGATAGACACAGTAATAGAAATACCAGACATTTTGGATCAACGCTTCTCTGTTATATTCATTCAAATGATATGTACATGGGCTCATACAAATTCGATAAGCTTCAACATCCTTGAAAATAACAACTTCAAATAACTTTCAGCAGCCTCATTTAGGCATACAATACATATATTTATACAAGAAGGCTCATAGAGTTTTTTCCCTCTAAATGCCTTAGTGCTATCTTATCAAAGTAAAATCTTTCAACTACTAAGCCTTATTACAATAAATGATCGGTACAGACATATAAGAGTGAATGCTTCATATCTGTACTACTATTAATTACATTAAAGAAAATACAATCTCCATCGATCTCACACAATAGTTCAGCCTCTTAACATTTAAGAACTTCTTTAATTACAATCTTTTCAAGATACTTACATGACATGCCATCTTTGAAATTCAAAAATCACTTCAAAATGTGCGCTAGGGTGTTGAATTGTCCTCCACTAGCATGTTGGTGACAATGCTCCTGCATCAGGAGAGAAACATGAAAAATGGATTTTATATGAGTGGGATTAAAAGGGAATAAGTTTATAAAAAATGAAATACATGAAGGATAATATGAAGTACACATAACAATCTTTAAACTCAATTATTATATAGTTTAACATCATCATATAATCATTCCTTCTTGGTTTTACGATGACCTTCATCAACATATGACCGCAATTGATATTTCCAATTAATGATGCTATTAAACCATAACCATAAACCAAAATAGCATAAGACATGAAATATAGGTTTATCATTATTATCAGACCAAATATAAGAGCCATGCACCAATCTCATCTTCATTATCATCACAATTCTTGGCAAATAACTCTAAGTTGAGGTAATAACCATACAAATTCCCTTTTCTTTAATTGTGTTCAAATCCGAGTTACTAAGGAGATAAAATATGAACTCATACAAACTAAATCATCAATGTGCATGAGAATTCAAACTTAGCATAATGTGTTACACAAAAGACAATTCTAACCTGAACAACAAGTTGGGTTTAGTTTTCAACTGAAAAGTTCAAATATTTTCCAAAGTCACAAAAACGAAAGGCTTTGCTTTAAGAAAAAAATTATTGATTCAATACATAGGGAAGGATGCAACAACCAAAAAATTTTAATCATCATGCAAACTAAAAAAACTCAACGAACTATTATGCATGTGACCCTGATGGAAAATGGGTTTGTCACAAAAATCAAAATGTGTCGAGGTTTGACTATGGGATGAGAAGGATAGATGAAGATAAATAGGAGAAAAAGAAAAGCTCAAAATAATGCACCCAATGCTTGTAGGAATCATTTTTAAAACTCAAACAATACTCTATGAATCTAGGTTCAAAACCCATTATTTTCATTTATAACCTCAAAAATGGTTTATCTCTTTTGTTTGAAATCATCACAGAACCCATAAAAGGAAAAGATAACTCGAGTTTGAATCTCGTTCAGAATGCATGCAAACATAAATTCTTTAAAACCTTTTCCCTTTGTAAACTGATATGAAAGGTGAGAATATGGAAGATGCAAGTCAAAACCCATTGCTAACTTTCAACCAACAAACATATTTTCCTTCAATGAATGGCAGAGTAGGGAGATAAAACACTTCATGTACACAGTAATGCTAACTAGAGCCAAGTTTAGTTAATTTTAAAGACAAATATACTATAGAAGATGTGAAATAGACTGTGAACTTATACATTTTCTTAAATGTTCTTTTGTGTAAGAGATAATGGCTGAAACAGTTACAAAAACCACGAGCAAGGGTTTTAGCAGACTGGGCTCAAAATTCCTTTCTTCTTCAATCTCAATAGAGAAAAATGACCAAAAAACAACGAAAAAACCAAGTAATAGCATGCAGGAATGTGGGAGTAAATTCCCATGTCCTTGCAACTTCAATGCATGGGAAAACCATCACATCATCTATTCATATCAACCATATTATTGCATGCCAAATCAACAGTCCATTCAATATGTCAAATCCTCATGCCATGTGAATCACATTAATTCCAAAAAATATTAAATGGTGCCATATAATTCATCACCTTGGAACAAGCGATATCCATAAACCATATACCACATGTAATATGTATCGACCAAATCAACACTATATCATATGTGTTATCAAATGCCAACTATAAACCATTCACAAGTCACTTATCATAATATAAGTCATATGTTGGTTGTCTTATATGCAAGGTATTACCTCCAAAATGATGCTTCAATTGTAATTTAACCAAACTTTTAAACAACCCACGATGTTTCCCATCATAATGTGTCCCACCTTAACATATCTATGATATATGAAATTTCTATATATTGAGCCCTATGGGTATATAGAAACCATGTAATCGTGTATTAACCAAAACTCTTTTTTTTCAAATTTCAAAAAACATACGCAAACTATTGGACTTGATATGTTTTTCATAGTAAGGTGTTGCCAAACAATCTATATGGAGTTCAAGAACCAAACCTATATGATATCAACATGTGATGGTCATTTACACATAGTTTAAAAGTTACAAACTGATTTTGACATGTCATTTGAACAGGTAAGAAACTTCTCCTGAAGACCATCAAAACTTGTTATGATGCTAGAGATTATTCATGCAAGTAAATACTTTTAACATCCAACATTTTCATATAGGAACATCAAACCTTTAATCTCAAGCATCATAGCCAAAGGATGCATTATTTCAAACAGTGTGTCATGTTGAGGAAAAGCTTGAATCCCAACACTTTTCACATATTTCTTTGTGGACCCCACCTATTAGTATTATATAGTAATAATAATATGTAGGATTCACAATGATTTGTGAGATTTTTAATAGGTGACAAATTTTTGAGTCAACATATGGTGACTACACAGGGAAGTCTGCTTATAGCGGGCTAGAACTCAGAAATTTCTGGTTTTTGCTATGAAACTAGAAATCAAGTTTGTTGGTGATTTGTTCTTCTCATTAGATTCATTAAATGTTTTCTAAAACAAATTCTAATATTCTCTTGAATGATCACTCATGAAGGGTAGAATGGGAAAGAAGAATAGGGAATTTAAGCTATAACCACCATGTTTTAACAAGACATTTTGTAGGTACAACAAAATCTACATAAGTAGTGTTGTGTGATGAACTTTCCTATAAATCAGTACCCAAAGGTTAATTCCAATAATTAACAAAACCCAAAAATTTACTTTGTTATTATAAATTTCAAATTATGCATGCAACCAAAAACTAAGTTATTTAACAGAAAATAGACAACAGAAGAATACAGTAAACCAAGCATGTAAATGGGAAAACACCAAAAGTTACCCTGGAAACCCTAGTGTGGGGAAAAAAACCAAAGGAGGTGCTTTATTGGCTTCGGAGGAATGACAAGTTACAACAAAAAATATAATTCTCTTACAAAATAAAAAATAATTGACTGTATAGTATTATGACCCATCCAAGATGAGGTTGTGTGGCCCAACAGAGTATGGCATGTAAGGCCCTGTACTATACAACGTCCTTCTTGGCCCCTCTTCTACTCAGAAATTAGGCTAGCAAGGCCCTTGAATTTCGGCCTCAACTGTTGATTTAATTCCACCATATTTGGTCCTTTGCTTCTATGTTGTACGACCTCTGATACGACCCCTCTCCTTGTTGAAATTAGCTTTTTGTACAACCTAGTATTCCATGAATATTTGGCCCAACTAAAGCACCATCTTTAAGCTCTGGTCTTTCCCTATTCCTCATCCTAGAACCCCTCACTTTCTCAAATAAAAAATGAGGAATGTGTCCCCTTCACACCCTCAACCCCTTATTTTATCCTTCCATCAGCCTCCCTCTTTCCTTGATATGTGTGCCCAACCTAGCCTTCAATGGATCAAATTGAGGTGCCTCCTTTGGACTAGACCCAACACTCCACTAAGTGGTGTGTCCCCCCTTAGACAGGGTCCCACAAAGAACTCACTATCTCATGAGGTGCACCCCACTCATTCTAGGCCCCACATTCCATTCAAAGAAAAAATTATTGATTAGTCTAAGTTAGAGTTAGGCTAAGATAATAAGGTTGATCTGTGGTGTTTTTATGTTTCCATCAACTATCCTAGGACACATAGGCATAGTTGAGACACCTACTGAGCTAAAAAACTAACAGTGTGGACCAACAATCATTCATTTAACTATGTTGTTTGTTTTCTTTCAGAATAGATTAATAAAATTTTGCAACTAAATGATCAGACTAGCAACTTAATTGATCTAATTTTGACTTAGAAATCAAAATCAAAATAGAAAATAACTCAATAAATCAAAAGAAAGACAAAAACAAATCAAATTGTACAAGATGAAAATCAAAAGTATATACAAGAAACATTGATAGTGAAAGAAATCAGCCAGGTTCAACATAATGTTTCAAATGCAAACTATTAGTCATATACGAAAACAATCGCCCATCTGTGTCTTTTAACAAATAAGAATTATTACCAAGAACATAAGCGATTTTATAAGGACCCAACCATAGCTTCCGAAACTTTGTATGTTTACCTTTGTTGGCATGAGTAGAATCCCAAAGTAAAACCTTCTCATCAGTTGTAAAAGAAGTTGATTTTTCTCTTTTCTCAAAATAATTTTTGACATATTGTTTCCTCTTCTTAAGATTTTTGACAACATAGCTCCTTTGTTCTTCAAGAGCCAACAAGGCATTAATCCTCTGAGGGATGTCTATAGATTTTGACTCTTCATCATGCAATGCTAATCTAAGGGAGGTTAACTCAAGATTCACAGGCATAATATCTTCTTTACCATATAATAGTTGGAAAGGGGTATGGCTAGTACTATTTTTGGTGGTGGTTCGGTCTTCCTATAAGGAGTAAGTGAGTAATGTGTGCCACTGACGTGGTTTTTAATTTATAATATTCTTTAGAATCTTGACCATATTTTTTTTTGTGGACTTATATTTCCCATTCCATTATAGATAGTAAGTGGATGAAGTGAAATTATTCACACCGAATATGTTTTTTTCATGTGGTTCTTGACACTGGATATTGGTGCTTTCTACATCCATGAAAAACCCCCCCAAAATCCGCAAGAGAACATAAGGAGGCTGAGCATTTTCAGAATATTGTGGGATCAACATCAAGATCATCTTATAGACACATTTAAGGGAACAACATGTCTCTCAGAAGGAATTGAACCTAGGTGGGGAGGGTAACAATCATTCCTCCCAACCACCCAAGCTACATCCAATGGACCTTTCACCCCAAATTTATTTATAAATTGGATAAATTTTGTAGATATAAAACATAGTCCATTATTAGTGATAATTTCTATCAGAAGACCAAAATGTGAGAATATATTAGACTCCAATAAAGAGATTACATGTTCATCATGTGCATGTTTGAGTGGTACAACTTCAATCCACTTGGTGAACTAACCTATTTATATTAGGATAAAAATGTCCATCAAAAGATGAAGGATTAATAGGACCAATGAAATCTAATCCCCATTTATAAAAAGGGAAATAAATAAGAATTAGTTGTAAAGGCATGGCAAATAACTTTTCTTTGCATGCAAACTTCGGACATTCATCACAAGCCCATGAAAATTTGTAAGAATCTTTGAAGATTGTTGGCTAGTAATAATTGATTCTCAAGATTTTGAATGCAATGGATTTTGTGGCAAAATGACCACCAATATGAATAACCAAATATATTGATCCTTGAATTTCCTATGAGATTTTTTGTGTTGTTGTATTATCTACACAACATAACAACAATCCATCAATAGTTTTGCGGAAAAGAGAAGTAACTAAGACAAGATATTTGGAAGCTTCAAAGCAAACCCTCCTGCATTGATGGTATTCAAGATTATCAGGAAATTTTTGAAATTGCAAATAATAAATTATGTCCTTGTACCAAGGATGTTCTGCTAAATCAATATTTTCATGTTCAACAAGAAAAAGTGCAGGCAAAGCATCCTCATTGTTTTCATAAGAAACACTTGGTTCAGGCTGTTGAGTCAGGTGTAAGGCTAGATCTCATCCCTTGATTGTGTGAGAAGTTGTTCTTGTGAAATCATGTTCTTGTATATTCGAAAGCCAATGCAAAAATTTTCCTGAAAGATGTGTTTGGGAAAGAAAAAATTTAATAGCAGGAAAAGGGACGTTTACTACGTGTGTTTGCCTAAGATATAATGCCTAAATTTTTCAATAGCCTTTACAAGAGCATATGCAAGTTTTTCAGTCAAAGAATTCAAATTCATCATTTGATCAACTTTAGCTCATGTAAGATATTGGTTGGTCATTATTTTGATCATGTTTTTGAATAAGGATAACAGTTATTGCTTCTTCAGTAGCATTAGTATAGATAATAAAATATTTTTTGAAATTCGGTTTATCCAAAACCGATGCAGAACTAATTGCTCTCTTGACCTCAACAAAAACCTTTTTTGTGTCATCAGTCCATGAGAATGACCGATCTTGCTTGAGCATATTATGAATTTGTTTAACCATTCTTGCAAAATCGGGAATAAGTCTTCTAACAAAATTGTTTTTTCCTATAAAAGATTGAATTTCTTTTTTAGAAGAAGGGGCTTGAAGATTTTGGATTACAATAACCATTTTGGGATCAATACTAATTCCTAAATGATAAAAAATATGACCAAGAAGTTTACCTTGTGTGAAACTAAATATATATTTTAGAAGATTCAAGGACATTCCAAATTTTCTGCAACATAAGAAAACTTTTCTAAGATGATCAAAATGTTGTTGTCAATTTCTAGAATAGACATTTAAATCATCAATATAGATTTGAATAATCTTACCAATAAGATTGTCAAAGGCTATTTTCACAGCCCTGTGAAAAGTATCACCTACATTTATTAGACCAAAAGCCATTATTTCATATGCAAAGGTACAAGTAGTGAATGTGGTTTTATATTTATCAACCCTCTTGACTCTGATCTGATTATATCCTGAGAAACCATCAAGAAGGGACATCATTTGTGACCATGCCACTTACTACAAGATTAATTCCATATTTGGAAGAGGAAAAATATATTTTAAATTTTCCCTATTCAAAGCATGGAAATCAACACATAATTTGATATTACCATTTTTCTTCCATACTGGGACAAGATTAGAGACCCACTCATAATATTTTACAGGAAAAATAATGTGAGCATTAATTAATTTTTCAACTTCCTTTCTGATGGTAGGATTGATATGCCTTTTTCTTTGTTTAACTGGTTTAGATTCTTCCTTAATAGGAATAGCATGTTGAATAACATTAGGATCAAAACCTCGAAGATCCTCATATGACTAATTTTTCTCTCCTGAACATTGGGGTCCAATTTTCAAAGTCTTTGGATTATCTGGAGTCTCAATATTCAGCGAAATAGTATCACCAATTTTTGTTTTTGACTCCTCTTCTTTGTCTTTCTTATTCCCAACATCACTGGACAAGAATGATCTCTCTAGAGGAGTCAATTTTTAGGAAATTTATTGTCTTCCAAAGATATGATTTTCTTTCGTTTAATATTCTCATTCTGCAAGAAAGCACAAATACTTTCGTCATTAGGAAAAACTTGTTACAATTATACATTATTCAAAAAATGTGGATGATATAAAACATGAATGTACAATCAATATTTTGGGGAAACAATTGTCTTGTAGGACTTGCTATGAAAACAACAATCTTGTCATCCATTGAATTCAAGTCTCTCCTCGTGTGTGTGATGTTAAAAGATAAAAAAAAATTGAAATCAGATACCATATTGCATGTGCATGTATTTTAGGAAACTTGTTTGAGGGGGTATAGATTCTTCTAACCATATTCACAATAAGATTTGAATCCCAAAAAATAGTAATATGATAGAAGCCAAGATTAAAAGCATTTTCAATACCAAGGAACAAGGCTTCAAACTCAGTAACATTGTTAGTGCAAGAAAATTCTAATATGTAAGAAAAATTGTGAATATTTCCCATGGTAGAGTACAATATTATTCGTACACCATTACCCTCATTTGAATAGGCACCATCAAAGTGCATATGCCACATTTCATCTTCAGGATCTGAAGAGGGTAAAACAGAATCACTATATTCTTCAAGAAAAATAGAATGTACACCCATGTATTCCTCAATATAATTTACATGAGGTTGTGGAAGACTCTCGATATAAGGAAAGATTTGTCCTTCCCTAAGAACAATGATGTTATTTCCATTATTAGGGAGGGATATATCTGACCCATCTAAATAAATGTATCCACCTGTAAATACTTTCCAATCTCTTCCTAGAATGATAGAATATTTATTGGTTGGCATGTCTATCACTTGGATGTTGTAGGTGGTTCTTATTTCTAGATGAGCACAGAAGACTAATGTCATGTCTTTGATTTCACGAATTGTAACCTATTGCTGACTATTATAAGATAGCATGTTATTTGAATTCTCATTTGTACATGAAAGACCTAATTCTTTCATGGTGATTTTTTACATAACATTAGGACCTAACCTACCATCAATTAGGTAGAAGTGAGCAATTTTGTCTGTTATATTTATAGATACATAGGAGGGAGGATTTTTAACATAACTCCTAGGGTTATATACACCTACTTTATTTATGTACATTCCTTCTTAACTTGATTCTTCAAATAAACTAGCAATTATGGATTTTTACCTTCCATAAACTCTTTTAGATGCCTTTTTTTCTCTGGGATGGTGACCATATCTAGTAAATATGCATTTGTTTTTATTGTAGTTATTTGTTTTAGAATATTATTCTTAGAAGAAGAAGGAGAAGAGGTAGAAACCTCTTGACTTTGTGCACCCTTGGTATCTTGAGGGTTTGTCTGCTAAGAAGACGAGCTTGGGTAAAAAGTAGCCTTGGGAGAACCACCCTTGCCTTTGTTTGTGTAGAATTTATTTCTTGTATAAACCATCATAACATCCTCTTCTAGATCTCAATCTAAGGCAGAAATGGTCATATCAATTTTTTTCCCAAATATTCATTCTCTTTCACTCTTTTTTACCTCACAAGTACTCTCATCATCGTTATATTCATAAAAAATTCACTAATATCTTGAAAGAATAGCCTTTGGAGGATAATTGTTAAGCTGGAAATTATTTGGGTGATTCATAAAAGAAGCTTGTGCAAAAGTTTCAGTTGTGGAAAATGTAGAATTTACCCCTTTTCTCTCAAAAAAAATTATCCGGTTGCTCATATCTTGTACCAATTATAACAAAGTTGATATATCATTCCTTTTAACATAGTCTTCACTTGGACGACATGTTCTAGCCAATTATTCCTCGAATTCCAAGCATGTTTGTAATGCGGATCCTAGATTATAAACATTATTTTCTTCAAGCCTATGTTGATAAGATGTAGGCAAAGTATTATAATAGTGCATCAAAGTGGCCTGGTTATGGGGTCTAATAATTTCCAGGATTTGATTATATAATTTAGTGAAACACAAATTGAAAGATTTTATAGTTTCACCCTTGTTATAATAAACATTGTTGTATTCTCTAAGCTTTTATGTTGGACTTTGAGATTATTCATATGTATACTTAAACCAATATGAAAATTCAGCCCAAGTTGAGAAAATCTTGGGTGGTAATTCAAATAAGTTGGCTGCAACTTTCCCCTCCATTAAGTTGGCAAAGAGACCCATGCAAGTGTCATTCTCATTTTCTCCAATGTTATGACAGGAATTAGAAAATGCAATGATGTGTTCATTGACTAATACAATTCCATTATCAGAGAACTTAGGAAATGGTCTTTGAATTTAGGTAGAGGAGTTGTGGCTGGAGCCAAATCAATTGGAGAAGATACATGTCATGGAGTGGTATTTAAATCTTCTTTGAATTTGAATAAACAAAATTGTTTGATGACCTTGGTTGTATTTTTTAGGATTATAATGTTTGTACATACTTCCTATTAGAGAATATGTTGAAGATTTTGAAGAGGTAGAACCACAAGTACTACCAGAACCCCCTAATTAAGTCATTGTGGGTTTCCTGGGAGGAAAGGGGATTGACATGCTTGTTATTTCTGAAGAAGAATCTAAAAGGGATCTTCTAATTTTAGGTTGAACATTCTCTAAAATTTATTTCTTCCTTCCTATTTCAAGGAGAGGATCAAATTCAAGAGATTTTCCTCTTGATCGTCTTGAAAGAAGAGAATTAGTGGACATAAGACAATAAATTATTGAGGAAGCCTATTCTGAGCTTTCCTCTGAAGGGCTTCTCTTTGATCTTGAATTTCAATGTCTCTGGAAATAACTTCCTATGAACATCCAAGTTCTTCATGAGTGTGGGAAGTTTCAAGAATAAAATAAAAAAATACAAGATGCAAAGCTTATTTGATCAGGAAACCTTAGGTTAGGTTGTTGATGGGTAGGTAAATTCATTAATTAAAATAATAAAAATCAAAATATACAAAAAAAACAACTAGAGAGTAAAATATAACTCCCTAGTATGTTCGCCAAATAAAGGTTGATGCAAGGAATGAAAATTCCTCACTCAAGCATTTTTTAATCCCACTAGGCTAGGGTGAGATAGGGGGGAATGTTACCCTGGAATTATAGCCTATTCAAAATTATCAATCAGCCCTAAAGAAATATTTTCTTGGGCCTAATGCTATTATAGATTTATGTTCTTTGCTAAAAAAATGTAAAAAAAAATTATGTATAAATGTTTATGAAATTTAAATGAACAAATAAAGAATAAATATAATAACCTGGTTTTATTAATGATGACTTTTCTAATTTACAACCAAATTCCTCTTTTCAAATCCCTATGAGGGTATGGACCAAAATCAAACTTTGAAGTCTAGGATGGAATTTTAACAAACATACAAATAAAATTGGTGTTTGAAAGAAAAAGACCAAGACTGAAAAGTACTAGATCAACCAAGCCACAAGATCACCAAGTCTTGACTCTGCGAAATAGTCTTAATCAAAATTGAAAAATTAATTCAAGAATTCTAATGAAACTAAACAGACTACCAAGTAAATGAATGACCATTTGAAGCATGTTAAAAGTTTATGCTTCTTTGTCCTTTCTTCTTTTCCATCTTTAGAATGATCTTGTTGTCAACAAGAGGATTTATCTCTTATAAAACTCAGAAAATGAAAGAATGAATATCAACAATCTCACTTGAAACAAGAGAAAAACTTATCAGAAGTATCTCTCTCTAATTTCTCATGTCCTCCTTGTCATTCTTTTCTTCCTTTTATTCTCTTAAAAGGTAATTCTTCAAGTATTTGGACTACTTTTAGTTACTAAATTTAAATAACTTTGGTTAATAAATAGGACAAATATTTTATATGATAAGGACAATTAATAAATAATATAATAATTAATAAGTGGGGTCCCCCTCTATCATGCATCCTTTATCTCAATAATCCTTTCTAACTTTTACTTGTCACTTCATAATATAATCAAATATAAAAAAATCATCACCATAAAGTATACCATAAACATGCATAAAAAATACCATGACATATATTACTTGTATCTCCCATAAAACATGATATTTTAAATCTCAAAAATAAATATCATGGTTCTGCCATCTGTCCAAAAATAGTAATGTCATAGCCAAGTATCAATTGAAAGAAAGTAAAAATAATTCAAGGAATTTTTTTCTAAATAATTCTTCCCTTTCCCTGATGAAGTCTTCATATTGAGACTTTTTCTCTTCCAGCTATGCTACTTCTGGATGCATATCACTTATGTTTCTCTGACTAGTTCTTCTTGATTTCATCTTGGAGTGAGCAAAGGAAGAAGACTTAGCCATGTTGGGGGAGGTAATTGGTTGCTTTTATTTGTCTGTCTAAGAGTTATGGAGGGGAATTTTGTGATCTTTAGGTGTTGGAGGAGGAGGCATAGATGTATTTGTAACACCAATATGAACTAGCAATGTTGGGTGAACCGAAGGAGGAGGAAAATATGTGTTTGTGCCAACATTGTGAACTAGAGGAGGAGGGGGTTCAATTGGCTATTGATTGGCACTAGAGGAGGGATTAGCAGGAATACCACCCCATCCATAATTATTTGGTTGCATAGGGGATTAAGGAACATTGAAAATACTAGGGTGAGGCTACAATACAACATTAGGAGGTACTTGGGGATGAGGCAAGGCATGTTGTCCACCAAGATTTAAATGCCCAATTTTAATCAACTGCTAAAATTCATTAGAATCAACATCAAAATATATAGAGAATATTAACTTTTTGTGCCTCCCAGGTTTCTAAAATGTGTTAGGCAATCTCGTTATTCTTCCTCTATTTCCTCCTCTACTACTACCCCTATTGAAGAAGCTCATATATATCCATCACAGTCAAATCAGTACATGAAATATAAGACACATTAAAATTAAACATCTTATAAAAATGTTCATCACGATTAATTTTTCTCTTAGAGTAACATAACCATGAAACACAAAAGGGAAATGAAGGGGAAAAGTGAAAATGGGGAGAGAAATACAACTCTAATACCATTCACCAAGAAATTTTTCATTTCCAATAAGACTATTTGTACATACCACCATTTCCTCAAATATGAACAGAAAATTGCAAGGAGTTTGTTCAATATTTCAACTTTAGATCATGTTTGTATATATCATCATGATACCAATCAACCAGAAACAATTCCCAAGTCCTTTCCAATCATACATTCATGCTATAATCCAATTCTACTTCAAATTAACCATGTTGATTATGTTAAATTGTATGCATTTCATTTTAATTATATATATATAGGACATGAATGGAAAACGGAATTGCAATGAATGGGACTTGAGGAAATTGACTTATGTAAGGTGATATGTATGAGGAAAATATGGAAGTCTATATAATAATCCCCAAATCTTTAATTACAAATGTCCTCAACCAATTTTCCCTTCCTTGTACCATCCAAATATAAATCAAATTGATAGGAAGAATTTAGTCATCTCAAGTACTATGATCAACATTCCATAATCAAACATATGTATGAATGGCATGTATCCAATATAGAATAATAGTCATAATATTTTGAATCATGTTCATCCAACAAAAGGCATAAGTATTATGCAAACTAGCCCTCATCTATTGATTAATCACAACTTCATTTCATTGCATGCTCAAAACAAGACTTCAAATAATGCTCAAGAGATCAAAACTAAATATTTTGTGGGTCTCAACCATTCCCATAATATTATTATGACCCAAAAATATTGTCTTTACTACCTTTGGCTTAACCAAAACAAACCATTCAAAAATTGTCAATAAATGATTATTACAACCAATCCATACCATTATGTTCAAATCATTATTATCCATCAAATTGAATTACATCTTCTCTTAGTTATGTGGCATAGGAGAAAAACATGAAAATTTGATTTTATATGAGTGGGAATAAAAGGGAATAAGTTTATGAAAAATGAAATATATGAAGGAGAATATGAAGTCCAGACAACAACCTTTAAACTCAATCATTATATAATTTAACATCATCATATAATCACTCCTTCTTGGTTGTACGATGACCATCATCAACGTATGACCTCAATTATTTCCAATTAAGAATGTTATTAAACCATAGCCATAAGCCATGAAAGATAGTTTAATCATTATTATCAGACCAAATATAAGAGGCATGCACCAATTTCATCTTCATTATCATCACAACTCTTGGCAAGTAACTATACATTGAGGTAATAACCATACAAATCCCCTTTTCTTTAATTGTGTTCAAATCTGAGTTACCAAAGAGATAAAATCTAGACTCATACAAACTAAATCATCAATGTGCATAAGACCTCAAACTTAGCATAATATGTTGCGCAAAAGATAGGTATGACTTGAACAACAAGATGTGTTTAGTTTTTAACTAAAAGGTTTGAATCTTTCCCAAAGTCATGAAAACCAAAGGCTCTTCTTTAAGCAAAAAAATATTGATTTAGTACTTAGGGCAGGATGCAACAACCAATATTTTTTAATCTTCATGCAAACTGATAAAATCATTGAATTGTTATGCATGCAACCCTAATGGAAAATGTGTTTGTCACAAAAATCAAAATGTGCCCAAGTTCAACTATGGGATGAGAAGGATAGTCGAAGATAAATAGAAGAAAAAGACAAGCTCAAGAGAATGCACCCAAATTTCATAGGAATATTTTTTGAAATTTAGACATTACTCCATGAATCCAGGTTCAAAACCCATTATTTTCATTTATAACTTCCAAAAGGGTTTATTTCTTTTGTTTGAAATCATCACAAAACCCATAAAAGACAAAGAGAACTTGATTTCAAATTTCGTTCAGAATGCATGCAAACATAAATTGTTTAAAACCTTTTCCCTTTGTAAACTGATACGAAAAGTGAGAATATGGAAGATGCAAGTCAAAACCCATTGCTAAATTTCAACCAACAAACATATTTTCCTTCAAGGAATGGCATAGTAAGAAGAGAAAATACTTCATGAACATAGAAATGCTAACTAGAGCCAAGTCTAATCATTTTTAAAGAAAAATATAGTTATAGAAGATGTGAAATATACTGTGAACTCATACCTTTGCTTAAATGTGCTTTTATATCAGTGATGAGGGATGTAAAGGTTACAAAAACCACCAGGAGCGAGGGTTTCAAAAGAACGAGCTCAAAATTCCTTTCTTCTTCAATCTCAATAGAGAAAAATGACCACAAAACAAAGCAAAAACTAAGTAATAGCATGCAGGACTTTGGGAGTAAATGCCCACATCCTTGTGACTTCAATGCATGGGAAAATCATGGTGTTTCCCATTCATACCAACCATCTTATTTCATTCCAACTCAACATTCCATTGAATACGCCAAAGCCTCATGCCATGAGAATTACATTAATTCCAAGAAATATTAAATGGTGCCATATAAGTCATCACCTCGGAACAAGTGATATCCATAAACCATATACCACATGTAATATGTATCGACCAAAATAGAATTATATAATATGTGTTATCAAATTCCAACTATAAACCATTAACAAGTCGCCTATCATAATATAAGTCATATGTTGGTTGTCTTATATGTAAGGTATTACCTCCAAAATGATGCTTCAATCATAATAACCAAACTTTTAACCAAGAAACCATGGTATATAGAAACCATGTAATCATGTATTAACTGAGACTCATTTTTTTTGAAAAAACATATGCAAACTATTGGACCTGATATGTTTTACATAATAAGGTGTTTCAAAACAATCTATATGGAGTTCAAGAACCAAACCTGTATACTACCAAAATGTGATGGTCATTTACACATATTTTAAAAGTTACAAACTGATTTTGACGTGTGCTTTGAATAGGTAAGAAAATTCTCCTGGAGACCATCAAAACTTGTATGATGATAGAGATTTTCCGTGCAATCAAATCCTTTTAAACATCAAGCATTTGCATATAGGAACATCAAACCTTTAATCTCAAACATCATAGTTGAAGGCTGCATTATTTCAAAAAATGTGTCATGATGAGGAAAAACTTGAAGCCCAACAATTTTTGCATATTTCTTTGGGGACCCCACCTATTAGTATTATATAGTAATAATAATATGTAGGTTTTGCAATGATTTGTGATCGTTTTAATAGGTGATGTTTTTTTTAGTCAACGTTGACTTCAATGGTTGAATGCCTTGGAGACTCACCTCCACACCCTTATATATGTGTCAACTCCTACCAAGTGAACCGTCGCGTCTACTAGCATCGATATGTTTTTTCCATGTGTCACTCCCCTTTAACATTTCAAGCCGACCTCAAGTATGAGTGCACATGGGTGGATCACCTATCCAACTCGTCGAGCACCCCATGGGACTATCTAACCGACCCACCAAGATTCCAACTGATGCCCACTACCCATCCAACCAACCCGTCTCTTGGGTGTGCACATCCCTAAGATGTTTTGAGTTGACTCACCTAAGCATGCCCTCCTTTTCCTTAGCCAACTTGTCTTTTTGTGATGCACCTAAGTCTTTGTATGCAACCCTTCAGCAAGCTATTTGATTAGTTAACTTGCATCGCAAGGCGTTTGTGCCATACAGTAGCATGTTTTCCATGTATCGTTTGAGTCTCCCTTGGTGTGTCACATGCCCAAGGTGCCCTAGTGTTGTTGGGTATTTTACCCTACGGACTAATAAGCTAGGGTTCTAAGCCTATATGCAGATCATGACCCTTCAGATTTAAACCTTTAACCTTCTACCCAAAATCTCAACCCCTTTTCTCAGACAAGCATAGGAAGAATAAACTAACCTTGTTTTCCGAAGGTTGAAGTAGATCCTCCGTTGAGTTGTTGTCTCCTTGCTACCGCTGCTCCTTCCACAAATCTTCCCTGCAAACAAGACAAAAA
>ML792705.1:830158-852001 GCA_009831015.1 Picea engelmannii | reverse complement strand
GGAGCATAAGGATGAAGACATATATATAAGCATAGGGGTTTGAAATTTGGCAATCAATTGTAGATGGATACATAGTACCAGCAGTTCCATCAACAAATGACAAAGCAGTGAAACTTGGTCAGAACAATTCCAAAGCTACAAATTCACTTTTGAATGGTCTCAGTGAAAAAATATTCACCAAAGTTGCACATTGTAAATCCGCCAAAGAGATTTGGGACAAGCTTCGAAATATTTATGAAGGAGATACAAAAGTCAAAGAAGAAAAACTTCAAACTTACAAAGGTCAGTTCGAACAACTAAAACTAAAGGAAGATGAGAATATTGTAGCCTACTTCTTAAGAGTTGACGAAACAATGAATGCAATCATAGGATTGGGAGAAGAAATTGAAGAATCTGTAATTATTCAAAAGGTACTAAGATCTTTTCCTATGAGATTCAACCCTAAAATATCAACACTAGAATAAATATTGGATCTGAACTCAATAAGCATGGATGAACTGCATGAAATCTTCACAGCATATGAAATGATAATTGAACAGGAAAATCCAGATGTAAAAGAAGCAGCCTTCAAAGCATCCAAAAGATCAAAGAAAAAGAAAAATGAACAAGAAGAATATAGCAGCAACAATGACGTCTCGGAAGATGATGAAGAAGTGGCCAACTTCGTCAAAAGACTGAACAAGGGAACCAATGGTAGGTATAGAGGTAAGATTCCTTTAATTTGTTTTAATTGTGATGGTATTGGTCATTTTGCTAACAAATGTCCTCATAATAAAAAGAGAAATGATGAAGGTTACTCAAAAGGAAAACACACATATAAAGGCAAAAGAACTACAAAGAAAGATTTCAAGAAAAGCTTATGCATCAAAGAAGACATCTCATCATTAGATGAAGATGAAATCAATGATAGTGAGACATGAAGAGTTCTATTCATGGTAGTAAAAGATTCTGACAAAGAAGACTCCGAAGAAGAATATGAAGAAGCTGAAGAAGGATATGAAGAAGTCGAAGATGAAATTGAAGAGGCAGAAGTTGACTATCAAGAAGAATTAATGTGTTCCATAGAAATTATCAGAAGAGAAAAGAAGAAAAACAAGAAACTTCAAGTAGAACTAGACAAGAAAAAGGACACTCGAGAACTAGAACAAATGAACACAAGATTGAAGGTTCAAATAAAAGAAGATAAAAGAATTGAAGAAGCACTCAAAGAACAACTAGAAGAAAAATACAAGATCATTGGAAACTTGGAAGTAGAGATTGTCACACTAATAAAGGATATGCAAAAGAAAAATATGCAGAATAGCTCAAAAGTTTTGGATGACATTATCAACAGTAAAAAATATCATCTTGACAAGTTTGGACTTGGATACAATCAGACAGAAAATGGATCAATCTCCAAAACAACAGAGCAAGAAACAAATCCAAAAAGCTACACAGAAAAAATCAAAGGGGATAGGAAGATGTACAAGGAAGATTATAGGGACACTCCTCCACCGAGAAAAATCATATTTCAGAATCAACAAAAAATAGATAGGCCTCAAGAAGAAGAAGGATTCATAAGAGCACCTTCTTTCAGAAGATCTTCAACTCCCAGGTATCAAACTATATTTTTTGGTTTATGTTATGCATGTAATAATTTTGGACATAAAACTGTGAATTGCAGAGTTAACAAAAGGAACAATGACAACTTTTAGAGTCATACACAAAGGGGTTGTTCAAGAAGACCTTGTGAAACACAAAGAAGAAGTTACAACAAGTTTGAATCTTTGATCACTGAAGTGGAATGTTACAAATGTAACAATTTTGGACATGTGGCCAAAAATTGCAGAATGACAGTCCCTCCTAAATAACCTCAACAGAATAAAAATAGTCATAGACAAGAACCTCAGAAAATGACATGGATAAGAAAGCAAGATCAATATAGCAATGAATAATGCATAGTCTCTCTATAAGGTAAGCAGAAGAAACACGGTTGGTATGTTGACAATGGGTGTTCAAAACACATGATAGGTGATAGAGACAAATTTATTACATTGCAAAAAGAAATAAATGGATTAGTCTCCTTCAGAAATGACAATTCATCCAAAATCATTGGTGAAGGCACAATCCAAATTGAGAACAAGAATAAAAAGGCACAAAATGTTCTACTGGTAGAAGATATGAAACATAATCTTCTAAGTGTGAGTCAAATGTGTGACCAAGATCATAAAGTTACTTTCAATTCACAAAAGTGTGAGATAAGAAGAGAAGGTTCAAGGAAATTGGTCGGTACAACTGCAAGAACTTCAAACAACATATATATGTTAAGTGAAATTAGAAATGAAAAGTGTTGTCTAGGAAAGAAATATGAAAGTTGGCTATGGCACAAAAGAATGGGTCACATGCATTTTGATAACCTTGTCAAATTCAACAAAAGAGAAGTAGTAAGAGAAATTCCCCAGATCATGAAACCAACCAACACTTTATGCAAGCATTGTCAACAAGGAAAGAAAACAAAGACTAGGTTCAAATCAAAGGAATATTCAACAACAAGACCACTAGAAATTGTGCATACTGATCTAGTTGGACCAACTACAACAAAGGGCTTAAAAGGTGACAGATACTTTATGTTATTAGTTGATGATTATACAAGAATGACTGCAGTTTTCTTTCTCAAGAACAAGTTAGAAGATTTTGAAAAATTCAAGATCTACAAGGAAATGGTTGAAAATGAGATGGATTCAAGAATCAAATGCTTGAGATATGATAATAGAGGAGAGTTCACTTCAAAGGAATTTATGGACTATTGCAATAGTCATGGAATAAAAAGGAAATTCTCCGTTGCTAGGACACCTCAAGAGAATGGAGTTGTTGAAAGAAAGAACATGACAATACAGGAAATGACTCAAACAATGCTAATGCATTCCAAATTGACAAATATATTTTGGACACAGGCAGTGCATACAACAATTCACATTCAAAATAGAGTAATTCTCAGAAACAACAGTGATAAAACTCCCTACGAGCTATGGAAAGGAAGACCAACAAATGTGAAGCACTTCAGAGTTTTTGGAAGCAAATGCTACATCAAAAGAGAATATGGCAGAATGGGAAAGTTTGACTCTTGTGTGGACACATAATTACCTGTTGGTTACTCAAGTACAAGGAAAGAATACAAGTGTTACCATCTAAGATTGAACAAAGTTGTGGAAAGCATCAACGTAACCATTGATGAAACAGGCAGACCAGAATCAAAGGAAGAAGAAAACAAATCAATGGAACAACTTTTCAAAGAAGAAGAAGCATAAGATGAAGTAGAAGAGGAATATGAAGAGAATCCAACAGAAATAGAAGAGCAAGTTCAGAAAGTATCTCCAAAGACACCTAGCAAATGAGTACAGAAGAATCATCCTTTAGATCAGATTATTGGAAACAAAGATGCAAGAGTTGAGACTAGAAGAAAAATCCATTCACTAGAACAAACACACCTAGCACTCTTATCTACAATTGAACCAAACTGTTTTGAAGAAGCCAACAATGATGAATTTTTGAATAAGGCCATGAATGAAGAATTGGATCAAATAGAGAAAAATGAAACTTGGGAACTAGTTCTAAGACCAAAGAATAAGAATGTGATCGACACAAAATGGGTTTTCAGAAATAAATTAAATGAAGATGGACAAGTTACAAGGAACAAAGCTAGATTGGTATGTAAAGGATATGCACAGATTGAAGGAATCGACTTTGAAGAGACATTTTCCCCAGTTGCCAGAGTGGAAGAAATCCGATTGCTTTTAGCCTATGCATGCTCCAAAAGTGTTAAAGTATATCAGATGGATGTAAAATCAATTTTTCTGAATGGGGAACTTGAAGAAGAAGTCTAAATTGAACAACCAGAAGGATTTCGGTTGTTAGAGAACACAAATTATGTGTGCAAATCAAAGAAGGCCTTGTATGGTCTAAAACAGGCTCCTAGAGCATGATACTCTAGACTGGATAAGTATCTGCAGCAGGCAGGGTTCAAAAAAGGAAGTGCAGACAACAACCTCTACATTAAGGTAAGTGAAGGTAATATTTTATTAATTGAAGTTTATGTTGATGATATTATTTTTGGTAGTGATGATGACAGGTTAAGCCATAAATTTGCAAAAGATATGCATAATGAATTTGAAATGTCGTTACTTGGAGAACTATCCTTCTTTTTGGGACTTTAGATATGTCAAAGCAACCAAGGAATCTTTATTTCTCAAACCAAGTATATCAAAGAAATGCTAAAGAGTTTTGGAATGGAAGATTGCAAACCAATTATCACTCCCATGCAAACCAATTGCAAGTTGAGCAAAGATGATGATTCGAAGTCTATAGATTAGAGGTAATGTAGGTCAATGATTGGCAGCCTACTATATGTGACAACATCCAGACGAGATGCAATGCAGATAGTTGGATAGGTGGCACAATTTCAAGCAGCACCAAAGGAGTCACATGTGATAGCAGTGAAGAGGATTTTTAGATATCTCAAAGGAAAAGAAGAGTTTGGATTATGGTATCCAAAAGGAAAGGATATATCACTTATTGCCTACATAGATGCAGGTTAGGAAAGTTGTATTGATGACCGACGAAGCACCAGTGGAGCAACATTATATTTGGGTGAGTGTTTAGTATCATGTCTAAGAAAGAAACAATCATCAATATATTTTTCTACAACCAAGGCAGAGTATATTGCAACAACATCATGTTTTACACAGGTTCTTTGGATGAAACAAACTATGACAGATATACATGTTGAGTATGATGAGCCCATTCCAATCTATTGTGATAATACAAGCACCAACAATATCTCGAAGAACCCAGTGATGCACTCCAAGACGAAGCATATTCCAATAAAGTATCACTTTCTACGGGAGCAGGTTGCAGAAAATAACATCAGAGTTGAGTATGTGGGCACAAAAGAACAAGTGGAAGACATCTTCACAAAACCACTTCCTCGAGAATCCTTTGAATATCTTCACCAAATACTTGGAGTTATTTCTACTCCAAAATGAATTCTTTTTGAATACTTATCTTATATGTCTTATATTTACACGAGAAAGCACCATAAGAGGACATTTCAGTTAGGGGGAGCAACCACAGATGGAAAGATACCTTTTCCATTGATGACAAAGGGGGAGAGATTTATCATATGTACAAAATAGAGGCATGGTTCCAGGGGGAAAGATTTGTCATATCTAGAGGACATAGGCATGGTGTTATTGGACTAATCGGTAGGTGCAGACACTAATAGATCTCCCTATATCCACCTGGATCTAGAACAAAACATGACAACACATGACTCTTTCCCTAAGTTTTGACCATTGAATTAGCTAGTAGGAAGGAACAAGTAACATACCTTTATATTGCTTCCTAGGGTCTCTATTGCTCCCGCTTCGCTCCGGTGCTCTCGTGATGTCAAGACCAATACAACACAAACCAACCAAAGTGAAGATAAAAAAATATATTCAACAGTCAACTTATGTGTATGATCAAGGAATTACACAATAAAGTGAGAATAACTTTATGGGAAAGGGACATGCCACTGTATCATATTGATTGAAAGTAAATATTACAACCTGATCGCCTTGATGTTGCAAGATTCCTTTCGATGGCTCTTGGCTCCAACACACACACTTGCTCAATCCTTGTATGAAGAAGATCAAATCCTCTTGACAGACTTGGTAGAGTCTCCAAGCTACTGTTCAAGCTATGTCCTTCACACAATTCTTTCACCAATTCTCCAATGAATCTTGCTTAACCTTTTTCATGAGAATTCCCTCAATATGTAGGAGAGAATGAGATAGCTACTTGGATAAGAATGATCCCACAATATTAGGGAATCCAGTACAAGGATAACCATTCGAATGCCAACCCATTCTTCTAGAATATTCCCTTCTAGAAACATCGAGAATTCATCTTTTTCCATGCTTTAGGAAGAGTTCGCACCCTGGCTATTCAACACAGTGTGAGAAGTTTGCACCCTGGCTTAAAGCAACCTGCGAGAATGGGTCATTCTCGCACCCAAATATATTAGCAGCCTGTGAACCTTCTTCAAAAATGAGTTTTCTGGGAAGAGATGAAAGTAACTTTTCTCAGGAGAAAGTTCTTATGAAGAGCCTGAGTACACCATCATCAATACATCATCATGACGACCAAAATCATGGGTAACACATGGTTCTAGGGGGAGCATGAGTGATATTATTTCAGTATTGCATCAGAGTGTTGCCATCAATGCCAAAGGGGGAGATTGTTGATTAAGGTTGGTTGTCATTGATGTTAACCCTTGAAGAAAACCCCACAACACAAAGGTTTGGGTAATGGACTCAATATTATTTGATGTAAATATGACTCATTATTGTCTTGTCATGGTTGATAAGAAGTAAATATGGATGAAATCTAAAGTGGTCCTCTTATGGTGAAATCCCTCACGGGAAGACGCTTTGCGAAGTAAGAGAACCCATGCTTAATTGTGGAATAATGAGATGAAGGACAATAATTTTTTTAGGGAAACTATCCTATATGGAGGGAAATCACCATTGATGTCAATGAGTCCCAAGGTAATCTAGTACAATCCATCGAATGTGAATGAGTGAGTTGAATTCAAAAAGTTGATGGAATCTTTCGATCAGGGGTCAATGATGTAAACCCACTGTTGAAAGCGAGGAAACCTGCCATTGAGGCATGCAAGCTCCAAGGTACCAAAGAATTTCTAAGTCTTGATTCCGGATAATGAGCTGAAGTCGACGGAACAAAACTCGTCACAAGAGGGCCTTGATGTTTCCCCCATCAATGACACAAAATGAGTAACAGATTTTGAAGGTGAAATAGAGTATGAGGTAAATTGAACTAGACATAGTGAAGGCCGACAAGGAGAGAATGGAAAACTGCAGATGACCAACTCAATAAAGGTTTCGGATGGACTTCTCTTGAACATATGAACGACACGACCAATGATTTGACAACATTGACTCAAAGACGACACTGGGAATGACCTTGTAGCAAATCGAATGAGAGACAAATGAATTTCCCAAACTGGCTTCAAATGTAATGAATAGGGGGTGTCATGTTCAAGAGCGACACTTACTGCCAATCAATACGAAGATGAAAATATATCCCTTTCCCAAATTTCCCCCCACCATTTCTGGAGAGTACCTCTTTATTTTTATGCAAGATTGAGGAGGATAGCATATGCTTGTTGATATAAGCTTATCCTTCGGAGTATGTTTAACGAACCCTAAGAAGGAGTGGTTCGGTCCCATTACGGGTCTGTCGATGTTTGTTTAACGAGTCCAAAGATAGAAAACTTGAAGGTTTTTCATGATTATAGAGTCTGGAAAAACACTTAAAAGAGAACTCTCTTAGTTCCTTTTTCATAAATAAGTCTGGATGAGACTGAAAAAGAGATAAATTATCGCTCACCAAATGCTTACTTCAGATACTTTATCAAGCGTGAAAATAGCAAGGTCGCTCGGCTATCTTTTCATGTTTAGAGAGTCCGAAAAGAGATTAAAGAGGACTCTAGGGGGGTTCCTTTTTCGTATAACCTTGTTGAGCCCGAAAAAGTGATAAAGTATGCTCAATCGCATTCTCATGTATTTTCGAGCGCAAGAACGGACAAAGATCACGCTGGAGCTTTTATACAAAAACCATAAAAAATAATAAAAAAAACGCGATGACAAAGAAACACATGTCCGCATCCCTGTATTTGACCATCGAAGTTATTACGCCTGCAAAAGTTACACTCAAAAGGACATTAGGGATTAGGGTTTAATAGATAAATAATCATAAAAAACCAAATGACATAGTAAAAGTAAATAAAAAGTAGTAAAAACTCTTTTTACCATATCATTTTTACTTTTCCACTATTTGAGCTCAAAAAACCCCTCTTTTACCCTCGAAGTTTGGTGTCATATTGCGGAAGTTATGAACGTCCATTTGTCGAGCCGTCAGCGACAGCGAGGTACGCTCTTCATCCTCTACTCTTTCATGGTTTCATTTTGCATTTTCATTGGTTAAAAATTCATTTTTAAGTTGATTTTATGATCCCTACTTGCGCTCAACCATTCTTGCAGGTGGGCTACACGAGACCTGTGAGAATGGGTGATTCTCGCAGGTGAGCCCACAACAGCCTGCAAGGTTCTTGCACTGTAACCAAAGGGCACCTGCGAGAACCACAACGAACAAAAGTTTTTTAAATTTTACTCAATGAAATAAGAACCAATTAATGAACAGAGTTGCTAATATTCTCTTTGTGCTTCCTATGCAGGTAATTGGCCATCAAAATGGTTCTTGAATGGCATGAAAGGGAACATGAAGAAGACAATGCAATTGCTGGAAATCATCCACCTACTATTGCTGCTTTGAGAAATTGTGGCCTTCTAAAGTACTTTCGTATCCCGGGCACGAGGACCTAGGTTAGGTTATTAGAGTACCTTGTGCGTATGTGGGATCTCGATCAGTAGGTATTTCATGTGGGGTTCCACACACTGTCCTTAGATATTGAAGACATTTACTTTTTGACTGGATTGTCATGGCGTGGGCACTACATGAGCCTGACTGGTAGCAGAGGTGGTGGGCTGCCCATGAGTGAGTACTGTCATTTACACTGTGTTCCCGAGGCAGAGAGAAAGAAAGGAAAAGTAGCTATTTGGGGGGTACGATATTTGACCCTCCGTACTATCCTATTCACTATAGCTCTGATGGTTGGGAGTTCTTCTCCTCACATGGCATTACAGAGTTACTTCCAGTATGATATTGAGTGTACTAAACCTCGGGTTTTCAACTGGGCAGATGCAATGCTTTGTAGCATAAAAAGACAGTTGACCAAATGCAGACGAGGCAACCTGAAGCAATTTGGGTACGGATCTTTGTTAGTGTCCTTCTTCCTTGAGAGGGTTCCATTACTAAGGTTGCAGGTGGAGTGGAATTTACCGGCTCCTAGGGATCCAAGAATGCTGAGATGGTGTCAGCTCATGGTCCGGCACGTAGCTGGACCGATCATCAAGTACGATGATACCTTCTTTGACTGGCTTCAACCACAGATGTTGATGGTTGACGACTATGATTATGCCAGGTTGGATTTTCGAGGAGATCCGGACTTAGTACTGCCAGAGGATACTCAGTGGGAGGAACTTGGTAAGAAGTACACACGTTTTTTATTTTTAAATGTTTTTGTGAATTTTTATCATATTCAAATGTTTTTGTTTTATAAGTTCATCCAAAGACTAAATACAAAATTGTTTTTGATGACACAGATGTTGGACCTTATCGAACTCCTGGTACTTCTCCCATTCAACGACGAGGAGAGGTAGCGACAACGCCACAATATGCCGAGGATTATCAAGTGGTGGAACAAAATCTAAAGGGCCTAACCGCAGATATTCCAGACATGCCTCTTGAAGAGGTTCCACGACGCGATCAACGTCATACTGTAGGAGTGTCAGGGTCCATGAGTCGACTGCTCCGTAGGGTTGCTCGGGCAGTCGTGTGTTACCATGAACATCATCCATGATGTCACTTTGTAGAAGCTATGAGCTTCAGATTTTGACATTTTGGTCTTCAGACAAAATTTTTGTAAAAAACTCTTTTGATCGTTATATATACAGACGGCTTCTACCGGTTTATCATGTGTTGTCTGAATATTGATGTGATTGATTTATAAATGATTCAAATGTTTGTCTAATACATAATTAGACAATGCATCTGTTAATGTATTTAGACATCTAGGAATATGTTGATATTCAATGTAATCAAAATAACGTTCCAAGAGGCGAATTCGCAAATACACCCGTAACAAAGTAGGACTCCGAATAGTATAGACATTACTTAACTGTAGTACTACAAGATGCGAATCAAGTTGCACAACCAAATGATGAATTCTGAGCGAGATAGCATCAACCAATAATTCAATAATGATGCTATACTCTGTAGTGTTGTTGGTCGCACGACCGAGGCACACACCTCGTAAGGAGACAAGTTCATTTGTAGGGGTGAAAATTTCCCATGCAGCGGAAGCAAGGTTCTGAGTACTACGGCTAGCACCATCAGCGAAGCCAATATAGGGTAGCGAAGACTCCAACATCTGGAAATCAAACACAACGTCACATAAGGGCAGAGACTAGATAACGACAAAAGCAAGCTATAGTAACACACAAGAAGTATGATATAATAAAAATACAAGTACTTGTACACATATGATTTTATGCATAGTACTTTTTCAAGTACAACCCATTCTTGGGTTCACTCAAAGGGATACCATCGTAATCTACTAACTCATAAGCTCCTTTTTACTAAACTTGTCGAACGATATAAGGACCTTGCCACATGGCTTCGAATTTTCCATCCCCTAGCATATCTCGATCCTGATCATAGAGAAGAACAAGATCACCTTCAGAGAAAATGTGAGGCTTGACATGTTTGTCGTATTGGGCCTTGACACGCTTTTTTTGAGATTCTATGACTAGGGTAGCGTCGCATTGAGTTTCATCTAATCGCATAAGATACAATAGATGTTCTTCCTCAGCAGAAGTGTTGGGTAGGAGTTCAACAGCTATTTTTAAAGAGGGTATCTTGCATTCAATCGGGAGAATGGCTTCCACACCATAAACTAACCAAAAAGGTGTAAACCCAGTAGCGGACTTGACGGATGTCCGGTACGCCCACAATGCCAAAAAAAACATTGTGTGCCAACTTGTTTTATGAATCCCTATCATTCATCGGAGCATAGTTATGAGAACTTTGTTAATTGCTTTGACTTGGTCATTGGCTTGTGGGTAATAGGGTGTTGAGTTATCATGGCGAAGATCCAACTTTTCAGTAAGTTCGGACATCATAAAATTCCTAAAGTGGCTACCATGATCGGTGACGATAGCTTGGGGAACACCAAAACAAGCTATGACATGATTAAAAATGAATAAAGCTGCAGTCTTTCTAGTGTTGTCAAATGTCGACATCGCCTCGGCCCATTTCATAAAGTAATCAATGACTACAATGATGTAACCATGCCCCCCGGCCGAGTGAGGGTGACATGTCATGAAATCAATGCCCCATTTCTCAAAGGGACCAACTGAGACCATAGGGTGAAGAGGAGCGGGATGTGACCGTATCTTCTGATTATAGGTCTGGTAAGCATGGCATTTCTGAATGGCGGTTATGCAGTTGTTAAATAAAGAAGGCCAAAAATACCCTGCTCATAAGATCTTCTGGGAAGTAGCATACCCAGACATGTGACCACCACATGTTCCAGAATGGCAGTCATTCAGAGCTTTCTCGGCTTCGTAGAATGTTAGGCAACGTCGAAAAACAGAGTCAATCCCCCGACAATAATGTATTGACGAGCTTGATAGCGTATGCGATGTTGGTCAGTACTAGACAAAGTTGGCTGGAAAGTCTGGGTTTGGAGATATATAATGATATCCCCATACCAAAGATCATCAGTGTTGATAAGGAAAATAGATTCATTGGGTAATGAATCCACTGCGACATTTTCCGTTGCAGAATGGGGAAAATCGCATATCAACTCAGCAAAAACTAAGGACTTCTTGGACTTGGCGCATTCGAATTCCAAGTCAATCTCCTGGAGTATCACAATCCATTTGGATTATTTTCCCCCTAGCAATTGACGTGTCAGAATGTGTTGCATAGGGTTGCAATGAGAAATCACCGTAGTCTTGCATGAGAGGATATAGTGTTGGAAGTGTTGGACGGCTTGAACGGCAGCCAAGGCCAGTTTTTCGACATGTAAATACTTGATTTCAGTAGGCGTGAGACTTCGACTCAAGTAGTAAATAACATGTTCGTCGTTAGCATCATCCTCTTGAACGAGAACCATACCAATAGTGTACTCCGAGGCAACAATATAAAGGAAATAATTGCGACTGTAATCGGGGGGAAAAAGAAGCGGAGCATGTGTGAGGGACAATTTCAAAGCCTTAAAAGCATTGTTGGCGATGGTATCCCAGATGAACTCTGAATCCTTCTTTAATAGCCGCGTAAATCCATGAGTTATCTCGGCGTAATTTAGGATAAAACGACGAAGAAAGTTTGCTTTCCCTTGCAAACTTTGCAACTGGAAAAGTGTAGAAGGAGGAGGGAGATTAAGGATCGCCTCAACCTTTAAACGATCCACCCAGATTCATTGACGCGAAATGATAAAACTGAGAAGATGGCCAGATTCCACATAGAAAATGCACTTATGAGTGTTAGCGTCAGAAGTCGCCCCTAGATTGCAGCAGGAGCAGAGCCCGACGCCCATCAGTTTATGTCACGATTTGTTTATAAAAGGGATGATCAAATGAAAGTAAACTCAAAACAATATCGTTTCAACTCTGAAACTAGGCCAGACATGCATGGGACAGTGAGATCTTAGATAAACTTCAAACAGTGAGTTGTAATAAGGGTGAGTAGGGGGAAGACTTGTATAAGAAGAGTGCAAGGGTTTTTCGTAAACAACAGGTTTACAACAAACTGGGAAGAAAGCATCCAAATGCAAGATCTTCTTACATTCAAGCATAGAAAACCAGAGAATACAACGATGCAACGATAAATCCTTTATCATGACATAATTGCAACAATTCATGCGAATCAGTCGATCATGAACTCCCTAGTATGAGATGAAAGCTTAGATGGAGTAGGAAAACTGTTTGTCATAAAACAAGAAATCTCATATACCGATGCACAACCAGGGAACTAGAATGGTTGTTAAAACTTTGCAGTCGAGAGATTCACTCTACCATCGATCCATTACAAAATACAAAGACTGAGTCTACATGCTTAGCAAAATTCGCCTATTAGAGGCATGTTCAGTCATCCAAGGCATGGTGTCCCTTCAGCCGAATTCAGACGGATAACTTTCATCAGACGCCACCTTAACTACACATGGCTCCTGCAGGGGATATAGTTGCAACATTAAAGGCCAACATGGTGTGCATAGAATTTCTCTGGTTAGATGAGGACCATCCATGACCCTTTGGAGAAAATCAGTGTATAGGATCGTCTCGGGCAGACTGTCTGCCAGAACCCCCATACCTTGCATTCAATAAGTGAGATGAGGTTTCAACTACCTCTGTTTAGCTTCATTTAATTCTTTAGAGAGGACCAGGATCGAAGTAGGGATGAACTGGTCTTGGAGGATGCGGTATTCCCTTCTGTGGCAAAAATCGACGCTTTGGCACCTTTGCATAACTCTCTTCCTTTCTCAAGTGACCGCGGGCTGTGACCCTGCGTTTATTCTTGAAGGCACTTTCGGCGTTCGAGATGGTTAAATTTGGCACCACACATCCTTCTCAGATCTGATGGTCCTAGACCCGCTCGATGATGCCGTGGGCCCGAGTCTTGGACATTCCCGGCACCTCGTGTATCAGGAATACGACAGAGCTTCTCCTTGCGCCTCGGAGTCGCGATGGGCGAAACGCTGAGATGGATCAATTGGGTGCCAGGTGTCCCCTTTGGATGGATGGATGAGAATGCTCTGTAATACTGTGGGCCTGACTTTGGGCACCTTCAGAGTTTGGGGTTTCGAGATATAGGGCAACATGGAATCTTCACCCTTCAAACTCCCGAATGCCGAAACGTTGATGCGACTAGATCTCGCGCCACACATCCTTTGGGATGAATGACTGCTATCCATTCCTGCATACAATATGGGCACGATCTATTTGCGCTATTCTCGATGCAACTCTGCTATCCACGATTTCCCGCCAGCCATTGATCTGCTCATATAGATGAATCCGGATCGTTGACACTATAATTTTGCTCGCTCGCTTGATTTTAGGCCCGAAAAGGACTTCGTCTGTGCGTTGCGCTTGGGTGCTCCTTGTGCAACCTGCAGACCTGGATATCCCAATGCTGAAGACAAGAATTTTCGCTAACATTAGGCTCCATGGGGGATAGAGTCATCCCTGTGATGCTGTAAGAACTCATTTTGCAGTTCCAGTGCCTTGCTGTTGGGCTATGGAGTCAAGCTCAAAACACCCCCTGCTGAAAATACAGGCCGAAAAGTAAAAGTAACAAAGTAAATATACATGCTCAAAGGATCTTATTTATATACAATCCTAAACTAATAAAACATTTTACATGGGGCTAGGTGAAAGAAGACTTCCACCATAGCCAATCAAGTAACTTCCTGAAGGGAAGCTTTTTCTTTATGTCGATGATCACCAGCAGATGGTGTAACTGTGACAGCAGAACAGCTACACTCTTCAACTTCTCCTCACTGGATGAAGTTGATATGGAATAGGGGGGCTCCAAGGCATAAAGGACATGCCACTCCATGTACTCACTGACAGGATTATAGACTGAGTGGCAAACCCTGTGAAAAGGGTAGCAGCAGGCCTACTCTGCTCCACAGCTACTCCTACAGGGATGAACTTCTTGAGTTTGCATAGGTGAATGGGCGGGCTCTGGCCAGGAAGTCACCTATTCCACTGGTTCTTTTTGCTCCTCTTCTTGGCTCTCCCCCAGGTCTGATTCATATTCATCATAAATAGGGACCATGGGGTGGTTCTGCTTGTTGACTGGATCTTCAGTATCTTTATAGTGATCAAATGTAGGATAAGCTTGCTGCTCATCATCACTATAATATACATCAAAAAGGGGGTGTCCTTCATTGATATGATCCTCCTCCAGAACAGTGACCCCATAAAAAATTTCTGTTTTAGGGATAGTGGGACCTGCTGGTTGTAGCTGCTCATACATAATCTTTTTCTCTTTAATCCCAGGTAAAAATATATCATGAGAAACCCCCTGGAGCAAAAGAGAAGAATCCTCTTCCACAACTAACCCCTCTTTTAAAAAGAGAGGGTCTTCATCATCATGAGCAGAGCTACTAGGAACATCTGCTTCAACCCGATATCCAGGTGAGTCATCTACCATGGACCACATTTGCTCTATAAACTCACAATTTCCACAAGAGGCATGTTGATCGTTATGAATATCTGAAAGAATAGAGGCATCCGATATAATGTCAGATGCTTCCGTTCTAGGGCTAACATAATTAATATCATTCAACACCTCTATATTTTCCTGGAAAATGCTTTCCTCCATAGTAAAATCTTCATCACGGACCTGATGTTCAGGGCCAGCAGAGGCTTCATGAAGTAAAGAAAACTCCTCACAACAGTTTTCATACAAACAATCAGCTAGAAAATAATCTTTACAAAATGAATTGAAAGCTATATGAAAACCTTTTAAAGAGTGAATGCTTGCAGCGGGAAGAGACTGACACCATTCAAGAGCAGCTCCCTTTAATGAATACCTGAAGAGCTTAATCCGGACATCCTCATGCGTGATATTGTGTCGGTGAATAGCCTCATGGAAGTCCAGTAAATGCTCAGCTGGTTCCTCCCAACTTGTTGCATGAAATTCAGGGAGGAAATATTCCCATTGGTCTCTATCAGGAAGTGCATTAGGAAACCCAACTATCTAGGAAAAGTCATAGAAAGAAAACCTTTGAGCCATAATTTTCTCCATATCGAACCAGTGGAGTCGCCAATCGATCCTCGAATCATGGAGTCGCCAGGTGAAAGATGCACAACTTCAAATGTGCCTGGTCCTTGTTCACCATCAAAAAACAGATCTTAACGTTGTCGTTACCCCAGGAAGCTTCTCAGGCTGAGAAATCAGTTGCTGAAACCTTCTCGAGAAATCTCCTTAGGGTCAGCTTTCAGGTGTGCTAACAGTAGTCACAACTGAAATTGTGATGTGGAAACAATGGAGTTGCCACAGTGGAGTCACCAGGTGCGCAGTAGCAATCTTTAAGGGCTCTAATGTCTGATTCACCTTCAGAATCAAAGGCTCAATGTCGTTCTGCCCAGGGAAAATCTTCAACTTCATCCCCGGAAATGGTGCCAGAAATGTTAGCGTTAGAAGTTGCCTTTGGATTGAAGCAGGAGCAGAGCCCGATGCCCATCAGTTTATGTCACGATTTGTTTATAAAAGGGATGATCAAATGGAAGTAAACTCAGAACAATATCATTTCAACTCTGAAACTAGGCCAGGCATGCATGGGCAAGTGAGGTCTTAGATAAACTTCAAACAATGAGCTGTAATAAGGGTGAGTAGGGGGAAGACTTGTATAAGAAGAGTGCAAGGGTCTGTCGTAAACAACAGGTTTCCAACAGACTGGGAAGAAAGCATCCAAATGTAAGATCTTCTTACATTCAAACATAGAAAACCAGAGAATACAATGATGCAACGATAAATCCTTTATCATGACATAATTGCAACAATTCATGTGAATCAGTCGATCATGAACTCCCTAGTATGAGATGAAAGCTTAGATGGAGTAGGAAAACTGTTTGTTATAAAACAAGAAATCTCATATACCGATGCACAACCAGGGAACTAGAATGGTTGTTAAAACTTTATAGTCGAGAGCTTCGCTCTACCATCGATCCATTACAAAATACAAAGACTGAGTCTATATACTCAACAAAATTTGCCTATCAGAGGCATGTTCAGTCATCCAAGGCATGGTGTCCCTTCAGCCGAATTCAGATGAATAACTTTCGTCAAATGCCACCTTAACTACGCATGGCTCCTGCAGGGGAGATAGTTGCAACATTAAAGGCCAACATGGTGTGCGTAGACTTTCTCTGGTAAGATGAGGACCAACCATGACCCTTTGGAGAAAATCAGTGTATAGGACCATCTCGGGCAGACTGTCTGTTGGTCTCCAGTTTTGATCATGTTTTTGCCTACATTATATTCCAAAGACCTCCATTTCTATACCCAGTACCACCCTTTTTGCCTTGTTTTGACATCATTGATGTCTCCCTACCATTCAATGGGGCTACTTAAGGTATCTTTACGTTTCAAGCTATTCTTATGCATTTTGATGCTTTAAATTGATATGGAAACTAATGTCGCTTGGGTTAGGTACCACTTCTATTTTTGGAACAGGTTTGCCAGTACCAGGTACCAGCTTGTACCCCATGGAGATACAAATGAAGCTGCTCAAGATCTGTGCGTTATGGTCAGAATGGGAGACAGAGAGATTCACATGACAGTTGGAATCATCGCTCATATGATGATTGAATGCACAATGATAGACTGATCTTCGTGACACTACGTGTCACGAAGATGTGAAGAACTTTTTAAACTTGATTTCAAGCTATTTTCGGATCAGGGATCCGTTTGGAC
Source organism: Picea engelmannii (assembly GCA_009831015.1). NCBI lineage: Eukaryota > Viridiplantae > Streptophyta > Pinopsida > Pinales > Pinaceae > Picea > Picea engelmannii. The sequence continues at coordinate 834,853 of ML792705.1, read as the reverse complement.
TTATGTATTTCTGCTTAGACTGTTACAAAGGATTATCTATATATAACCAGAGGATCACTCCTAATAGATGGTTGGGTTATGTTATGTTATATCGTGAACACATATTTTTGAATACAAACTACTGTTGCGTTATGTTACTCGACTGGTATACGATTTGAAGTATTTTCTTCTGAGTTAATGGAGCGTAAAGTTTATACAATGTTTGCATAGAATGCTGTAGTTGGTTCTGGTTCTTTCCTTCGGCGTTTGTACCTTTTGGTTGGGCCCGCCAAACAGGTGCAAGGCGCTACTGTTCTCTGCATCGAATTTAGTTTATCTCAGTACCGTAGTAATTGCATGCATGATAAGTTTCCTGAGTTTTGGAATTAACTGTTCAGATTATTGATTGATTATTCGTCAATTGTATCGTTTCCAACATGTTTCTATCTGTTACATTGAGGAATATTGATAGCATGGTTGATTCCTGTAGGATTTAAAGTGCGAATCAGAATAGCTCTGTTCCAGTTTTCAATATGAACGTAGAATTGAAGTGAATGCAAGTTGGATTTACTTTGCTTTGAATAGGATAGTTAGGATACCCTTCTTTGATCAAGATAGCTCGATTACCTTGCTCTGTTGAGATAGTTAGGTTGAAATTGATCATTAGAGGAAGCTTCTGGCACCAATAGGTTAAGTAGGATATTTCTCTGTTTTCCTGTAGACCGATTTAGATTCATTTGTAATGTTCAGATTAAATTCATTTTAGGAAATATGTTTTCTATCGTGGCTTGAATAGAAATGACGATGATAGATGATTAAAAGTAGCGGTGGAATAATCTTGTGAAATCACACTTCTGAATGGAAATAGAAGCACCATCATTTAAGCATAGGACTGTTTTCTGTTGATGACTTAGATAGGAAATGCTAAGTTTCAAGATAGTCATTAAGATTCAAGTTCTCAGAGTGAGTTTGTGTTTTCTTTTAAAGATAGCATTTAGATAGAGATTAGAGCCTTACCCGCACATACAGTGTAGCAGCTCAAAGTTTACCAACCCTGGTTTGACAATTTAGTGTTTCAGGTAATTCAAATCTTCAATTTAGCAACCTGATATTTGTGGCGCCGTTTCCGGGGAGCTGTTTAAAAGGTAAGTTAGATAGTTGTCTTGATTAGTTTTAGAATGCACTTAGTTTGGTGTGGCATGTTAGCAGGTTGATAGTAAGAGGAGCCGTGGAAACAAAAAGGGTGAAGACCGACATATCAGTTACCACAGGTACTCTGAAACTCAATCTTAGTTTCTTTTCTTTCATTTAGTATGATTTCATGAGAAATAGAGACTCTAGAGGTAGATTTAGGAGAAATATAGAACCAAAAAAAGAAGAAGAAACCTCCACCCAAAAAGCAAAAGAAATTGAGACTGACATTCTGGCTGAGGAAACCGTAGAACAAAACCTAGAACCAGGAAACACCATACATCAGCAAACTCAAAATCTTGGTGATCCAGCCCTGGATGACACAGTTGATCCAAAGAAAATACAAGCTCTTCTCAGGAACCCTAACTCTATAGTTTCATAGATAACAACTACAATTGTGGGATCAAAGGCCATAGGATCCTCAAAAGGACCAATAAAAGATAACACCTCTGATAAAAAGAATCCAGAAAGGTGGGACTTCACACCCTCACCAAAGAAAGATCGGATTACATACACAATTCTCGGTAATCCTTTTACCATGGGAGATAGAGGGAGAGACCTACATGGGGAACTCCATATTGAAAATGAAGGGGAAGAACAAGCAGAGAATGAGTTAGCATCAGAAACCACCTTTGGATTTCCTATTCTGGACTTGGTCCAGAATGTCAATATGAAAAATATCCCACTTTTAGCATTACCAACCTTCGATGGGAAAAATAGTGAAGACCCAGATGTCTTTCTCTTTGAGTTTGACATCCTGTGTAGGAGTTATAACTATCTCCAGTATGCACATAAACTGAAATTATTTCCTGCCACCCGGAAAGATTCTGCATTACGTTGGTTCATGAGTTTGGGAGAATACAACATTAGATCTTGGGAAGATATGAAGGCAATTTTTTTAAAGAAGTACTAGGACTATTGCAGAACCAAGGATTCTCGGAATGACATCTTCAAACTGCAACAACAAGATGAAGAAAACCTTGAGGATTTTCTAGAAAGATTTACCTTTACCCTTCAAAAATTTAAATATACTGATCTCCAGGATGAAGCAATCAAGATTCTTTTCTTAAAAGGAGTTTTGGAGGAATATATTGATACCCTCAATTTAATGGCTTCAAGAGACATTTATCAAAAAAAATTTGAAGCAATTAGTGAACTCTGTAGAACTTACTCAAGAAGTAAAGGAAAAGCTGCAAAAAGTGTGAGAGAACCGGTCAACAAAAATACCAAAACATCCACATCTGGTGGAGTTACTAAAGCTGAATTGGGAAACCTTTTGGAAAATTTTAAAACAGACCTTCTAGGAACAATTGGCTCTCAATTAGACACTTTGAAGATTAATAAAAAGCAGGAAGAGGAAAACCCTGTCCTAAGTATATTTTTCCCAAAATGCAGAAAAGGCATCCTTTACGAGAATGTCCTTTGGATAATGTTTCTATATGTGAAATATGTACTGAAAATCACAAAACAAAAGACTGCCCATCCTTACCTGGATTGCAAGCAATATTTAAGGGAGGGGAAGCTCCAGGGGCTCCATCTACACCTAAGAGGCCTTGGCAACCTAGAAATCCAAACGCAAATGCATATCAGGAGCCACCCCCACAATCTTCCAGCTATTATCCACCCTTCTCTCAACAACAACAACACCCATGGAACTAGCCAAATTGGCCTCCACAAAATGTCCCTGCTCAACCTTGGTACCAGGGATGGAGAAATCCAAACTTTGGAAATAATCAACAGTAGCATGCAGTACCAATGCCCCAGAATCCATGCATGCAGTATCCTCCAAACATGCAACAACTATTGCCTGGTTTTACTCCACCTCCATTGCCACCCATTCCACAAAACCCTCAGCAGCCTCAGAATCCACCACATCCTACCATTCTACCCGCTCAACCAATTCCCAATTCTAACCACAGACCACTTCTACCACTCCATAATTCTGATTTCCAAGAAGTACATCTGAGATCTGGAAAAATTTTAAACAAAAGACAACCCATAACAAAAACAACACCAAAGGTAATTATTGAAGAACATGAAGATGAGCCTACAGACAATTTATCAGATGAGACACCCTTGAAAGATGTTATCATTCCAAAACAGAAAAAACCTGAATCACAGCATAGCACACAAACTCAGGTCCCCCAAACGCCTCCTTTTCCTGAAAGGCTGCTCATTGAAAAACCAATTGTGCAATCTGAGTTTGACATCATGACTGAACTGAGAAATGTATGTGTTAAGATTCCATTATTACAGGCCATCAAAGATGTTCCCATCTATGCCAAAACCATCAAAGAACTCTGCATAAAGAAACCAGGTTGAAAACAGAAAGATCCACCCACAATACATCTAGTAGGATAACTATCAAATTATATTTCTGAAACACCTAAAATTGTAAAGTATGCCAACCCAGGGAACCCAATAGTTTCAGTGACCATAAACAATGTGTCTATTGGTAATACTTTAGTTGATTTAGGTGCAGCCATTAATATAATGACCAGCAACATAGTGGAACTATTACAATTAAATCAATTTTTGCACCCTACTCCTACAGTACTTGAACTGGCTGATAGAACCACTATAAAACCTGCTGGAATTCTTGATGATATCCTTGTGACTTTAGCTTCGTGGGAATATCTGGTTGACTTCATGATCATTCATTCAAAGGACCCCACAAAAGGCCATCCAATCATTTTAGGGAGATATTGGTTGGCCACAGCCAACGCTTTCATAGGATGTCATGGTGGGGATATGTTTATCTCAAATGGCATTTCTTCACAAAAACTTACCCTGTTTCCACCTACTCGGCCTGTTACAGAAGAATTATGTTGGCTAAAGTGTCCCTATTTTGAGAATGAGGATGAAGAATCTTTGTTTTCTGTTGATGAGATCCATGCACTACAAGAACCTACAGAGGATGACATTTTAAGTCAATTTCTTTCTGTGACAGAAAATGTTGAGTTCCCACAGACCTATCTGCAATATGATCAGATTTTCAGAGAGGATTTTCAGGAACGAAGTGAGTTATTTTTCTCATTTTTACCATCCATGGTTTTCATTGTTTCTGAACACTCAGGGCCACATACCATTCCAGTAGAACTTAGCCCAAGTAGATGCCTATACATCAACTCTGAATTGAGTCTCAGTCAACAGGAACAGTTGACAAAAGTTTTAAAAGAACAGTCAGGGGCTTTCGCTTGGGAATATACTGACATGAAGGGAGTACACCCTGACACCTGCATTCACCAAATCTATATCCAACCAGGGATAACTCCAGTAAGACATCCACAGATATGCATGAACCCAATCCTAAAAGACTTTGTAAAAGAATAATTACAAAAATTGCTAAATGTTGGATTCATCTACCCAATTTTTGACAACAAATGGGTTTCACCTCTTGTTGTGGTACCCAAGAAAGTGACAGGAAAATGGAGGATGTGTGTAGACTTCAGGGAGCTGAACAAGGCAACCCTGAAAGACTATTTCCCCTTACCCTTCATAGATCAGGTTTTGGACACTTTGGCT
>ML792705.1:795163-815744 GCA_009831015.1 Picea engelmannii | reverse complement strand
TTCCATAACTGGTAGTTTTGGCCGTTAAATTTCTCGACCCTAAACTTTCCATCTTCTGACATTGCTCCCACTCGAACCAGGAACCCTCTTTTCCTGCGAGTTACCTTACACTCTGATACCAGTTGTTAGAAAAACAGGACCGCAGAGAAATAAAATAAAACAAATGCAGAAACAAAACATAGAAGACACACAATACAAGAGAGACATAGATTTACGTGGTTCACCCAGTGTGGGCTGCGTCCACCAGAGAAATTGCCAGGTCCTTCCTTTATTATTATCCAACAAATGAAGGGATACAACCTACAGCAAAACCCGCTGTAACTTCTTCTTCTTTCTCTCACAGTCTCCTCTCTCATAATACAATATTCACAATCAATCATAGCGGTGATACATTTCCCTCATAAAAGAAGGTTGCCTTCTAGGGCAAAAAACCCTAACATAATCTCTACCGTTAGATCTGCGACCTTATAATGAATGGTCTAGATTTACAATGAAATTACATATACTTTTACAAGGCAATTTTTTCTTCGGGAGCTTCGCCCCCGAACCCCCGCTGGGGGCCCGCTTGCCCCCAGACCCCCCAGCTGGGGGGATGGACCCCCTGGACCCCGCAGAGGGGGTACCCCCCCTCTGCACTCCCTCGCATGGAAGAGTGTACATACTTCTGGGGTGTAAATACTTCATGGGGTATAAACACGGCTGAAAGCAAGGACCTCTGAATCAGGAAGATAATCAGGCTCCACAACCAACATGACATACATGATCATCTTGTCTGTGGGAAAAATAACACGAAAAGGATCAAGAGACATCTCACCAAGAGAAGGAGTAGAAGGTGTTGCCGATTGAATGGCCTGATAGGCAGATTCAACTAGACTTAACAAAATTTCGTCGCCGAAACGAAGATGATCTCCAGGGTCAGGTACTATCCAGGGGTCGTGAGACATAGGAAGTTCGTGAAGCAAGGTAGAGATCATGTTGATGGAAGCAACTGACGAGCGTGGAACATCGGGCGGTGGAATGGGGAAAGTACCCATTAACGAAGAGTCCTTGAGAAGGCCTACACCGACGTTCTCATAACCCGATGAGGTTTTAGCGATAAATGGTACGTTTCAAGTATGGGTATTGGAATTGAAGAAGGCTAGTTGATCGACAGTGACAACCTTACCTTGATGTGGGAAACGTACCACATGGAAAAGGGTCGACACAATTGTGTGCATGGAATCGATCCAGTTGTGGCCAAGCAGAAGATTGTAATCAAGGGGAGCATCAAAGACTTCCACTTCGACTTGGACCGTTTTACCTTCTAACGTGATGGGAAACGAAGGAAGAACAATGTAAGGCTTAAAACTGGAGACATTGAAGGATTTAAGAGTGTTCTAGGATTCATTCAAGGAAGGAGAGCCAATGGCTTTCCAGCAAGCAAGAGACATAACACACATCGAGGCACCCTCGTTGATAACTGTTCGAAAAATGTTTTTGTGAGAGACAACCACTTGGATATCGAATGCAAGTTGAGGGGGTAACCTTGGAATGTGATATTCCAAGTCAAATATTATTAAATTCATATCTATCGGATAAATTCCACCGATAGCTTTCAACAGTGCCTTTCGTTGTGGGGGACAAGTTTGAAGGACTTCAAGGGCTAAGATCGTAGAGGGTGCTTGGGCTAGATCTTCAAAAATGCTGTAGTTCTGGGCCACATGAGCATGAATATTGAAAGCCAATTTCCAAACGACGCCCTTTGGGGGGGGTCGTAGAACTGTGTCGAGGCTCGGTCATTTGAGATGAAGAGGACCACTGGTAGGTGGAGTCACTGGAGAGGGTTGTATCAAGGAAGGAGGTAGATCATCAACCTTCTCTTTAGAGGGAGAATAATATTTGTCTCGAGTAGTGAGTGCAATGTCGCTCTACTGAGAATCACTAGTACACATAAAAACATATGATGTAGTAGAAGAGGAGGTTTGGTCGTGAATGACCAACTGAGCCTGTTGTTGAGACAGGAAGAGTTGGGACAAAACGACCGGAGCAGGTGGTTTTGGAGCTCCTTGAAGGAACTTAGTGACCTCGACACATCATGGACAATCCTTCGTGTAGTGATCATCACCACAGATAAGGCAAGGGTATCGAGGTTTACACTTATCCCAATCATCAATAGGGGTAGTTTTGGTTTGCTCTGCTTGATTATTTTTTCCCTCCTTATTCTTACCTCTTCCCTTTTTAGATTTTTTTTTACCGGTAGGGGTAGATTGAAGTGCTGGAAGTATTAGGATGAGGTAAGTCAGGTAGTAAATCGTAAAGGGTTCCCATTTGTGAGTAAATGAGGTCAAGATATTGAGCACGACTTATAGCCTACTCTTCCATGACTACACCACCCATGGCAATGTCCTTACCGATGTCGTTCACAAATGGTTTTGTGAACCACTCTGCCAACAACTGATCGAGGAGCTCAAGTTTAATGAGACGTCGTCTCCTGCGCCACTCATGGATGTGATCGGATATATGAGTGACTTTGTTCTGTTTGAAGGAATTCAAAATCTCGATCCCTGTGTCATAACAGATCGGTAACTAGTAATGCGTAAGGAAATCCATAACTAGGGTGTTGAAGTCAGAGAAGAAACCTCGTGGCAATTCAATTTACCACTTCGTAGGACAACCTGTGAGGGTTCGTTGAAAAAGACGTAAATGAATAGAGTCATCCATCAATGAGTTGGATGAACACCATAGGTGAAAAGTCATAACATGATTGTTTGGGTCCTCTCCCGCTTTGCCGTCGAATTTAGGAATGTCCGATGGAAGCTTGACTGGTATAACAGGCCATTGGGGAGAGTGACGAATAGGATCATTTAAAATCCTAGGCAAATCCAACAGATCCAAAGTGGCGAGAAAGGGTAACTATCGATTCACCTGCAAGTACTGGTGGCTTTGGGGAGGAAGCCCTATCGGCAAACCAGTAGGACCATAAGTAGTCTGCATATAATGTGAATACCCAGGTAGATTTGATGGTGGTTGGAGAGGATAGGAGCTCATAGTATTATACCCTAGAACAGGGGCTTGAGTTTGAGCATTCGCCCCCCAAATGGGATTGAACAGACCGGGATATGGTTGGCCCACACTAGGGGGTATTACAGATGTAGCTGGAAACTGCTACCCCCTAGTCGATTGAGGAGGATGTTGTATCAACTGATTCTAATACTGGGCCAAGGAGGGAGGTATGTTTTTCCCATAGGGTGAGTTTGGTCCTCCCATCAAAGGTGGTGTTCCAATTGGAGGTTGTGTTCCAAGTGGGATTTGCCCACCGAGAGGGGGTTGAGTTATACCACCTTGGTGAAATTGTCCACCAACTAGAAATTGGTAAGTTGGAGTGAATGATGGAATAGTACCACTAGGATTAAGATTGCTAGTAGAAGACAAAGAAGGTCCTCCAAAAGGAAATTAAGGGAGTGTTGGAATAAAACCGGGAAGAGAGTGCCCAGAAGAAGAAGGACCACCAGGAGAGCCAGATGGAGTTTGTGCAGGAGTAGGAATGGAAGCATTCAACGCACGGTATCTGGGTGGTAGTGTCGGAGTGACATTGGGCATTCGCTATGTGTTGATGGGAGTAAGACTAACCGCAATAAACCTGGTTAGAACACTCGTAGTAGCTGTGAGATGGGCCATTTCAGCAGGGATGATAAAGTGATAAGAGGTAGTCAACGGTACTGTCTTTGTAGTAGAGATTTCACAAATCAAAGGTGGGTTGATTTCAGAAATCACAAGTGAACCGGGACCAAAAAGGTCCCGTCGAAAAATGCCCATAGACCAAAAAGGATCTTAGTCCCCAGGTCCAGTTGGAGATCTAGAATACACAACAATTAAGTCTCCGGAAGAGTTTTCTTGCATAAAACGTCTCTCAGAATCGGGGTGAAGTTGAAAGTCCTCTCAAGTATTTGTAATTTGAAAATGTTCTAGAGAGTCAGTGCGTTCCACTTGTGGTGTGGTGACGACTGGGACTTCACTTTGCCGAGGAGATCCTTCAGGTGTGCTTGTAGGCAAGGGTTGAGAACCTTCTAGATGCTCTGGAGATAAACCCTGCATTCTACATGAACGACATGGAGGAGCTATTGTAAATGAGTGACAAACTTTTCCAAAAAAATCCTATGGTTAACTTCGAGAAACAAACAACACACACTAGTAAGCAAAATCTAGGAAGCAACACCAAGAAAACAAGACCTTCTAATTTCGAAGCCACTAGTTGGTGATGAAATCCAATGTCGCAACAACAAGACGAGAAGGGGCTAGGCTAGGGTGGAAAAGTTATGCTGACAGCCTGCTTAACGGACTTACACTATGGTGCAAGATCCCACACATAATCGTGGGTATACCCTCCAAGGAGCCTGAGTGAGTTTGGTCAACGTCAATTCCAGGTACCATGAAGACTTTCCTCTTCACAGTCACCTCGTGTAAGAACCTAGAAAGATAGGCCACTAAGTTCACCTCCAACAAAAATAAAGCCTGGGGGGACAATCGATAGTCCGATCCACACGCAAGGGCAGGGTATCTAGCTGTTACCCATGATTTTGGTTATCATGATGATGTATTGATGATGGTGTACTCAGGCTCTTCATAAGAACTTTCTCCTGAGAAAAGTTACTTTCTTCTCTTTCCAAAAATATTATTTTTGAGGGAGGTTTGCAGGCTACTAGTATATTTGCCTGCGAGAATGTATGATTCTCGTAGGTTGCCTTAAGCCAGGGTGTGAGAAGTTCACACTATGTGTAACTGCTAGGGTGCGAACTCTTTGTTAAGTAAGGAAAAAGATGAATTCTCGAAGTTTCTAGAAAGGAATCTTCTAGAAGGATGAGATGGCATTCGAATGGTTATCCTAGTACTGGATTCCTTGATATTTTGGGATCATTCTTATCCAAGTAACTAATTCATTCTCTCCTATAAAATGAGGGAATTCTCATGGAAAAGGTTAAGAAAACAAGGTTAAGAAAGACATTGGAGAATTGGTGAAAGATTGTGTGAAGGACTGAAGCCACAACAACTAGGAAACTCCAGCAAGTTTATCAAAGGTGGTTGATCTTCTTCATGCAAGTGAGCAAATGTGTGTGTCAGAGCCAAGGGCCATCGAAAGGAAGTTTGCGACATCAAGGCTCAAGTTGTCATCTTTACTTTCCATTAATATGATACAGTAATATGTCCCTTTCCCATAAAGCTAGTTCCACTTTATTGTATAACTCCTTGATCATATACATAGATTGACTGTTGAATAGATTGTGCTTTCTTCAGTTCGGTTGGTTTGTATTGTTTTGCTCTTGACTGTACAAGAGAACTAGAGCGAAGAGGGAGAAACAAAGACCAAAGGAAGCGATCATAAGGTATGTTCGTGGTTCTTGCCTCCTATTTAATTCAATAGTTAAAATCTAGGGAAAGAGTCATATTCTGTCTTGCTTTGTTCTAGATCCAGGTGGATCTAGGGAGATCGGTTTGTGTCCGCACTTACGGATTTATCCAATAACAAAATTGGTGACTCCACTGGGGAACATCCCATTTTCTTTGTGGCTTTTTGTATTTTTCTGTGGCCATTTTCTTTGGTTCTACTTTTCTCCTGTCCTATTAGTCTCTGAGTCTTCAGAATATCCTGTTGACCTTTTAGGTCCATAAGCCTTTGTCAATTTTGCTTTAATTTTAAAATTTTTGATTATGTTCAGGAATTCTCGCACTGCACTTCATTGTAGCCTGCGAGAATTGGTAAGTTTCACACCTTGCTTATAGGTTTCAGTGCGAGGTTCTCGCACCCTGCTCAAGGGTCACTTGCAAGAATCAGTGATTCTCACACTGTGTAACATTGCTTGCCTGCGAACACAATTTTTCAAAATTTTGAATTTGAGTTTGGTCTTTCCAATTGCCCAGATCGGTTGGCTTACCTCTTGTGAGTTTCTTGGACCATTGATTGATATATTTCTTGTTTTAGTTTGCATGCATGAACAATTTTTGGATTTCAAGGCTTTTCTTGTCTTTTGTGTCTTGACTTTCTTTTCTTGACTCTTCTTGGCAAAACCATTCTCTCTGAATTCAGATTCTGAGTGTGTTTGATTAGTTGAGAACCAGTGATTGGTTGAAATTTGAGTACTTGGTTTTTTCTCTTTTGCTTATTGGCTTGAAAAATCATTTTCTTGTGTAATTGAGAAGAGTACTTTGGTTTGCTCTTTATTTTTGCTTTCATTGAAAGAGTTGATTGGGTTGGTTATTGTTTGATTTTTTTCTTTTTGATTTTCTGTATTCTCATTGGCATAGTGAGGATCCTTTTTGGAAAGTGAACAAAAGTTTTTTCTTTCAAAATATTCTTTTCGTTTTAGAAAACTTTGAAAATCAAATTATTGAGATTGTTGAAGTATTTGAAATACACACATAGAGTATTGTCATTTGCTAAATGATTGTTTGTATTGGCATTTGAAAGGAAATTTTGCATTGTAGTATAGGGTTGTTCTGGAAAACTTTGTCTTTCTCCCATACATAGGATTCATTGAACGAAAAGTGATATATTTCATTCTCATCCTTGCATTGTTTGGGTCAGAGTCATGAAACATAAGTTTCATTTCCGTTACCTTTGAGTAAACAACAGCTCTGAAGAACATTGCGTAATCATAAAATTTATCTAGTAACTCTTTTCTAGGGCTCTTTTACACCAACAATTAGCTAGGCTAGCGCTTTAGAGTAGGAAGAGAGATACACTCTCCAAAATCACAAAACACACAATAGCATCTTGTGTTAGAGAGTGTTAAAGTCCATTTTCAACATCTTGTCCTGGGAAGCCCTTCTCACACAAGGGTCAAACATTAGGTCGCATTGATATCGACAGAGTTACTCACCCTGCTTTGTTGGTGTCAGTGTAGAGATTGCACGTATTATGGGGATCACTAAGAGGTATACCCATAATGATGAGCAAAATCCTTTTGAGTTGATTTCAGGCTAGATACCATGCCCTTGCATGTGGATCGGACTGTCGACTATTCCCCTAGGATTTATTGTTGTTGGTGGCAACTTTAGTGGCCTATCTCTCTAGGTTCTTACCAAAGGTGACTTTGGAGGGGAAAGTCTTCACGGTACCTGGAATTGACGTTGACCAAACTCACTCGGGCTCCTTGGAGGGTATACCCATGATTATGTGTGGGAGCTTGCACCAGGGTGTAAGTCCGTTAAGCAGGTTGTTAGCGTAACTTTTCCACCCTAGCCTCACCCCTTCTCATATCGTTGTTGCGACATTGGATTTTATCACCAACTAGTGGCTTCGAAATTAGAAGGTATTGTTTGCCTGGTGTTGCTTCCTAGATTTTATTTACTAGCGCGTGTTGTTTGTTTCTCGAAATTGACCATAGGTTTTTCTTTGCGAAGTTTGTCACTCGTTTACAATAGCTCCACATCGTTCACGTAGAATGCAAGGTTTATCTCCAGAGCATCTGGATGGTTCTCAACCTTTGCCTACCAGTACACCTGAGGGCTCTCCTCATCAGAGTGAAGTCCCAGTTGTCACCACACCACAAGTGGAAACAAGTGAAGTCCCAGTCATCACCACACCACAAGTGGAAACAACTGACTCTCTAGAACCTTTTCGAATTACCAATACTAGAGAGGATTTTCGAATTGACCGTGGTACTGAACGACCCTTTATGCAACTGAACGCTTCCGGAGATTTAGTCGTTACCACTTCTGGGTCACCCGTTGGGCCTTTTCCCGGTTTAGAAGGCCAAGATCCTTTTTGGTCAAGTGATTTTCGAAGGGCCCTTTTTGGTCTTGGTTCACCTACGGTCTCCAAAATCAACCCTCCGGTGTTTTCTAAGACAAAGAATTTACCGGTGAATACCACTTATCACTTTACTGTCCCTGCCGAGATGGCCCATCTCGCAAATACTATGAGTGTCCCAACCGAGATCATTGCTAGTCTTGCTCCTATCAACACACAGTGAACGCCCAATGTCACACTACCACCTGGATACCATGCGTTGAATTCTTTGCTGAATGCTTCTGTTCCAACACCTCTGCAAACCCCAACCGGTTCTCCAGGTGGTCCTTCTTTTTCTGGGCACCCTATTCCCGGTTTTATTCCGACACTCCCTCAATTTCCTTCTGGCAATCCTAATCCTAGTGGCACTATACCATCCATTACATCACACTTGTGGGTTCCGATTGGTGGAAAAGGTAGTACAACTCAACTTCCTCTTACTGATAATATTCCAATTACTACACAACCTTTGATTGGGACACAACTTCCAGTTGGAACACCACCTACGATAGGGGGACCAACCCCACCTTTTGGACAAAATATACCTCCTACTTTGGCCCAGTATTGGAATCAAATGATACAAAATCTTCCTCAAACGACTGGGGGGCAACAAACTATCCCTACTATAGGCCAACCATATCCAGGTATAACCAATCCTATTTGGGGTCAGGGTCACAATTCTCAAACTCAGGTCCCTAATCAAACTCAAGGTTACAATCCTTGGAACTACTATCCTCTCCAACCACCACCGAATCAGTCTGGGTCTTCCCATTATGGGCAGACTGCTTACGGTCCTATTGGTTTACTGACAGGGTTTCCACCTCAAAGCCCCCAGTACCTGCAGGTGAATCGACAGTTACCCTTTCTTGGTACTTTGGATTTGCCAGATTTGTCTAGGATTTTGAACGATCCTATTCGTCACTCTCCCCAATGGCCTGTTATTCCAACCAAGCTTCCATCAGACATTCCTAAATTTGATGGCAAAGTGGGAGAGGACCCAAACAATCATGTTATGACTTTTCACCTATGGTTTTCATCCAACCCGTTGATGGATGACTCTGTTCGATTGCGTCTTTTTCAATGAACTCTTATCGGTTTTGCTACGAAGTGGTATATTGAATTACCACAAGGTTTCTTCTCTGATTTTAACACTTTAGCTATGGCCTTCCTTACGCATTACCAGTTACTGATCCATTATGATACAAGGATTGAGATTTTAACTTCCTTCAAACAAAGTAAAGGCACTCATATATCCGATCATATTCATGAGTGGCGAAGAATATGACGTCTCATTAAACTTGAGCTCCCCGATCAGTTGCTGGCGGAATGGTTTACAAAATATTTTGTGAACGAAATAGGTAAGGAGATAGCCATGGGTGGTGTCATCACGGAAGAGCAAGCTATAAGTCATGCTCAATATCTTGATCTCGTTTATTCACAAATGAGAACTCTTTATGATTTACTACCTGATTTACCTCGTCCAAATGCTTCCAGCACTTCAACTACTCCAGCTGCTTCGCATGCAGCTGACGGTGTGATTGGTACTGCCCAAGCCCAATCACATTCTATTTCAAGCACCAACCTTAAGTCTACTTCTTCTAATGTTCAAAATGCTCCGTCTCCAGCCACTCCCACCGGCAAAACTTTTGAGGTAAATGTCGTCCAATCTACTTCGGCCGATAAACACAAATCTAAAAAGGGGAGAGGCAAGAATAAGGAGAGAAAAAATAATAATCAAGCAGAACAACCTAAAACTACCTCTGTTGATGACCGAGATAAGCGCAAACCCCGATACCCTTGCCTTATCTGTGGTGATGATCACTACACGAAGGATTGTCCACGACATGCTGGGGTCACTAAATTCCTTCAGGGAACCTCGAAATCATCTACGCCGACAGTTTTGTCACAACCCTTCCCATCTCAACAACAGGCTCAGTTGGTCATTCATGACCAACCTTCCTCTTCTACTACATCATATGTTTTGATGTGTACTGGTGATTCTAAGAAGAAAAATGTTGCACTCACGACTAGAGCCAAAGATTATTCTCCATCTAAGGAGAAGGTTGACGATTTACCTCCTGCTTTGGTACAACCCTCTCCAGTGACTCCACCTACCAATAGTCCTCTTCATCTCAAACGACCGAGCCTTGACACATTTTTGTGACCCCCCCTAAGGGTGTCGTTCAGAAATCAGCTTTCAATCCTCATGCTCGTGTGGCTCAGAACTACAACATTGTTGAAGATCTGGCCCAGGCACCTTCAGCGATGTCAGCCCTTGAAGTCCTTCAGTCTTGTCCTGCACAACGGAAGGCACTGTTGAAAGCTATAAGTGGAATTGACCCAACATATACAAATTTGATAGTCTTTGACTTGGATGATCACATTCCATGGTTACCCCCGCAACTCACATTCCAGATACAAGTTGTTGTCTCGGACAAGAACATTTGCCGAACGGTTATCGATGAGGGTGCCTCAATGTGTGTAATGTCTTTTGCTTGTTGGAAAGCCATTGGATCTCCTCCCTTGAATGAATCACAAAACACTCTTAAAGCCTTTAATGGCTTGGGTTTTAAGCCTTATGGTGTTCTTCCTTCGTTGCCTATCACACTAGAAGGTAAGATGGTCCAAGTTGAAGTGGAAGTCTTTAACGCTCCCCTTGATTATAATCTTCTGCTTGGCTGTAGCTGGATCGATTCCATGCGGGATGTTGTGTCAACACTTTTCCGTGTAGTACACTTCCCTCATCAAGGAAAGGTTGTTACCATTGACCAACTTGCCTTCTTCAATTCTGATACTCGTACTACCAACGTGCCATTTATTTCTAAAACCCCACCAGGTTATGAGAACATCGGTGTAGGTCTGTTAAAGGACTCCTCGTTAATGGGTACTTTTCCCATTCCAACGCTCGATGTTCCACGCCCATCAGTTGCTTCTATCAACATGATCTCCACAGTGCCTCAAGAACTTCCTGTGTCACATGACCCTTGGATTGTCCCTGACCCTGGAGATCATTTTCGTTTCGGCGACGTCATGCCATTAAGTCTGGTTGAGTTTTCTTATCAAGCCATTCAATCAATAACATCTTCTACCTCTTCTCTTGATAAGTTGTCTCCCGATCCTTTTTGTGTTATTTTTCCCATTGACAAGATGATCATGTCCGTCATGGAGGACACCCCTTGGGATGATGGGAATCATCATTCCATACTCTTTCTGGAACAACACACTCTTGATAACTACCAACAGATTTCGACTCCATCGACCGTTGTTGTCATTTTGACCATTCCCAGGTCAACACATGATGTGTTTTTCGAAGGGAACCTCAGTAATATCTCACCCACGATTCCCATTGACATATCCATTCAACCTGGGATCATCGAAAATGTTCATATTGGAGCTTCGTGTTCTCCCAACGAAATCGTCACCTATACGTCTCTGTTCAAAGAATTTCGTGACATCTTCGCCTGGAGCTATGAAGAGATGCCAGGTATCGATCCTGATATTGTTGTACATGAGATAAAGACATACCTCGGAGCTAAACCTATCCGGCAGTGCCTTCGTCTAGTCCACCCATGTAAAGCAGCGGCTATCAAGCTCAAAGTTGAAAAACTTCTAAAAGCTGGTTTTCTTTATCCAGTGGCTCTGACATAATGGGTTTCCAATCCTATTCCAATTGATAAGAAAGGAGGCAGTATTCGTGTATGTGTTGATTATAGGGATATTAACAAAGCTTGTCTAAAAGACAACTTTCCAACCCCTTTCGTCGACCAGATAGTCGATGACTGTGCCGGAAGTGAAATCTTCTCTCTCATGGATGGTTTCTCCGGATATAATCAAATTAACATTGCTCCTGAGGACCAACATAAGACTGATTTTATTTGTCCTTCGGGTACTTTTGCCTATAGGAAACTTCCCTTCGGTCTTAAGAACGTTGGCGTGATGTTTCAACGGGATATGTCTTATGCCTTTCATGATATTAAGCATATCATTCAATCCTATTTGGACGATTTACCCGCTCATTCTATGCGTAGAGTCGATCACCCTACCCACCTCTCGGTTATTTTCGTTCGATGTCGGTTTTATCGTATACGTTTAAATCCTCATAAATGCATTTTTTGTGTAGAATTCGGCCGTCTTCTAGGTTTTATCATTTCGCGTCAAGGGATCCGGGTGGATCCTATTAAGGTTGAGGCGATCCTTAATCTCCCTCCTCCTTCTACACTGCGCCAGTTGCAAAGTTTGCAGGGGAAAGAAAAATTTCTTCGTCATTTTATCCCTAATTACGCCGAGATAACTCGTGGTTTTACACTGCTACTAAAGAAAGATTCAGAGTTCATTTGGGATACAGTTGCAAACAATTCTTTTGAAGATTTGAAGTTGTCCCTAACGCGAGCTCCACTTATCTTTCCTCCCGATTACAGTCATGATTATTTCCTTTATCTTGCTGCCTCAGAGTACACTATTGGCATGGTTCTCGTCCAAGAGGATGATAAGCACGACGAGCATGTTGTTTACTACTTGAGTCGAAGTCTCACACCAACTGAAATCAAGTATCAACATGTCAAAAAACTGGCCTTGGCTGCCATTCAAGATGTCCAACGCTTTCGGCACTATATCCTCTCACGTAAGACTACTGTGATTTCTCATTGCAACCCTATGCAACATATTTTGACACGTCAATTGCTTGGGGGCAAGTACTCTAAATGGATTGTCATACTCCAGGAGTTTGACTTGGAATTCGATCGCACCAAGTCTAAGAAATCATTAGTTTTTGCTGAGTTGATATGTGATTTTCCTCACTCTGCAACGGAAAATGTAGCAGTAGATTCATTACCCGATGAATCTCTTTTCCTTATTAGCACTGACGATCTTTGGTATGGGGATATCATTATATATTTCCAAACCCATACTTTCCATCCTGCTTTGTCTAGTACTGAATGACGTCGTATACGCTATCAAGCTCGTCAATACATTATCCTCGGGGATACTCTTTACCGTCGAGGAATTGATTCTATTTTTCAATGTTGTTTAACATTCGACGAAGCCGAGAAATCTCTGAATGACTACCATTCTAGAGCATGTGGTGGTCATATGTCTGGGTATGCTACTGCCCAGAAGATCTTACGTGCAGGATATTTTTGGCCTTCTTTGTTTAATGACTGCATTAGTGCCATTAAGAAATGCCATGCCTGCCAGACCTACAATCAGAAAAGTCGGTCACATCCTGCTCCTCTTCATCCTGTGGTCTCAGTTGGTCCTTTTGTGAAATGGGGCATTGATTTCATGACATGTCACCCTCACTCGGCCGGGGGGCATGGTTACATCATTGTAGATGTTGATTACTTTACAAAATGGGTCGAGGTGATGCCGACATTCGATAACATTGGAAAGACCGCAACCTTGTTTCTTTTTAACCATGTCATAGCTCATTTTGGTGTTCCCCAAGCTATCATCACTGATCACGGTAGTCATTTTAGGAATTTTATGATGTCTGAACTTACAGAAAAGTTGGGTCTTCATCATGATAACTCAACGCCCTATTATCCACAAGCTAATGGTCAAGTTGAAGCGATCAACAAAGTTCTCATAACTATTCTTTGACGGATGATAGGAATTCATAAAACAAGTTGGCACACAATGTTGTTTTCGACATTGTGGGCGTACCGGACATCTGTTAAGTCTGCTACTGGGTTTACGCCTTTTCGGTTAGTCTATGGTGTGGAAGCCATTCTTCCTATAGAATGCGAGATACCCTCTCTAAAGCTAGCTATCGAACTCCTACCCAACACTTCTGTTGAAGAAGAACGTCTATTGTATCTAATGCGATTAGACGAAACTCGACGTGATGCCACCCTAGTAATAGAAGCCCAGAGAAGTGTGTCAAGGCCCAATATGACAAGCATGCCAAGCCTCACATTTTCTCAGAAGGTGATCTTGTTCTCCTCTATGAACAGGATCGAGATTTGTTAGGAGCTGGGAAATTTGAACCCATGTGGCGGGGTCCTTATATTTTTCACCGAGTTTTGGAAAAAGGAGCATATGAGTTGGTTGATTACGATGGTATCCCTTTGAGTGAACCCAGGAATGGGTTGTACTTGAAGAAGAACTATGCATAAATCATCTGTGCACAAGTACTTGTATTTTAATGTATCATACTTTGTGTGTGTTACTATAGTTTGCTTTGATCGTTATTTGGTCTCTGCCCTTATGTGACATTGTGTTTGATTTCCAGATGTTGGAGTCTTCGCTACCCTATATTGGCTTCGCTGATGGTGCTAGACGTAGTACTCGAAACCTTGCTTCCGCTGTGTGGGCAATATATGCCCCAACAAACGAACTTGTATCTTTACGAGGTGTGTGCCTCGGCCGTGCGACCAAAAACATTGCAGAGTATAGCACCGTTATTGAATTATTGGTTGATGCTATCTTGCTTAGAATTCAACATTTGGTTGTGCGACTTGATTCGTAGCTTGTAGTACTATAGCTAAGTAATATCTACTCTATTCGAAGTCCTACTTTGTTACGGGTGTATTTGCAAATTCGCCTCTTGGAACGTTATTTTGATCACAATGAATATCAACATATTCGTAGATGTCTAAATACATTAACAGATGCATTGGCTAATTATGTATTGGACAGACATTTGAATCATTTATAAGTCATACACAACAAAATTCACACAAATATAAAGTAAACCGGTATAAGCCGTTTGTATATATATAACGATCAAAAGAGATTTTACAAAAGTTGTATGAAGACCAAAATGTCAAAAATTGAAGCTTATAGCTTCTACAAAGTGACGTCATGGATGACGATCACGGTAACACAAGACTGCCCTAGTAACCCTACGGAGCAGTCGAATCATATCTGCTGATACCCCTATAGTATGACGCTGATCGCATCGTGGAACCTCTTCCAAAGTCATATCTGGAATGTCTGCAGTTAGGCGCTCTAAATTCTGTTCCACCACCTGATAATCCTCAGCATACTGTGGTGGTGCTGCTACCTCTCCCCGCCTCTGGATAGGAGACGTGCCAGGAGGTCTATATGGTCCAACATTTGTGTTATCAACAAACGATTTTGCATTAGTCTTCCAACAAGCATATAAAACAAAAACATTTGAATATGATTAAAAAAATTCAAAAACATTTAAAAAGAGAAAAATGTGTGTACTTCTTACCAAGGTCACCCCACTGACTATCCTCTGGTAGTGCTAAGTCCAGATCTCCTTGGAAATCTAACCTGACATAAGCGTAGTCATCGACCATTAACATCTGGGTTTGAAGCCAGTCAAAGAAAATATCGTCGTACTTGACGATTGGTCCTGTACGTGCCAGGCCATGAGCCGACACCATCTCAACATCCTTGGATCCCTAAGACTCGGTATGTTCCACTCAACCTATAGTCTGAATACGGGGACCCTCTCAAGGAAGAAGGACACCAATAAAGATCCATACCCGAATTGCTTCAGGTCACCTCGCCTACATTTGGTCAATTGTTTTTTGATACTGCGAAGCACAACATATGCCCAGTTGAATACTCAAGGCTCAGTACACTCGATGGTGTACTGGAAGTAGCTCTGTAATGCCATATGAGGAGTATAACTCCCTGCCATCCGAGCTATAGTGAAAAGGATAGTACGGAGGGTCAAGTCTCGTACCCCCCAGATAGCCACTTTTCCTTTCTGTCTCTCAACCTCAGGTACACAGTATTGATTGTAGTACTCACTCATCTTTAGCCCACCACCTCTACTACTGGTCAGGCTCACATAGTATCCGCGTCAGGAAAATCCCATTAGAAAGTAAATGTCCTCAATGTCTATGGACAATGTGTGAGCTCCTAGATGAAAAACCTGCTGATCTGGGTCCCACATACGGACCAGGTACTCTAGTAGTCTGACTCAGGCCCTCATGCCCGGGATGCGAAAGTATTTCAAGAGCCCACAATCTCTCAATGCAACTATGGTAGGAGGATGATTCTCGGCCATTGCATTATCCTCTTCATGTTCCCTTTCACACCACTCAAGCACCATGTTTATGGCCAATTATCTGCACAAGGAACATAAAAGGAGGATTAATAACTTTTTCATGCTTTAGATATTTTTCATTTGGCTAAAAATTTAAATTTTTTTTGGGCTTTGCGGTTCTCGCAGGTGCCCCATTTGCACAATGCGAGAACCTCACAGGTGGCTTAAGGCTCACCTGCGAGAATGCATCATTCTCGCAGGCCCCGTATGGGCTGCCTGCGAGAATGACAGTGCGCATATAGGGCCTAGAAAAACATCTTAAAAATGGACATTTAACCAATGAAATGACAAAATAAAACCGTGAAAATGTTAAGGATGAAGAGCCTACCTTAATGTCGCAGATGGCTTGCGAAATGGTCTCTCATAGCTCCCACAATCTAATGCCGAACTCGGAGGGTAAAAGAGGGGTTTTTTGGAGTTCAATAGTGGAAATGTAAAATGGTATGGTAAAAAAAGAGTTTTTACTTATTTTATTTACTTTTACTATACCATTTTGGGTTTTTATGTTTGTTTATCGACTAAACCCTAATCCCTAATGTCATGTTGAGTGTATTTCTTGCAGGCGTGATGACTTTGATAATTCAATACAGGGTTATAGACGTGTTTTTCTTTGATATTGTGTGTTTTTGATTGTTTTTTATGGTTTTTATATAAAACCTTGAGCGTCGTTTTTGTCCGTTCTTATGCTCATAAATACATGAGAACGTGATCGAGCATAGTTTTATCACTTTTTCAGGCTCAATAAGGTTATAAGAAAAAGGAACCCCCCTAGAGTCCTCTTTAAGCTCTTTTCAGACTCTCTAAACATGAAAAGATCGCCGAGCGACCTTGGTATTTTTCACGCTCACTAAAGTATTTGAAGTACGCGTCTGGTGAGCGATAATTTATCTCTTTTTCGGTCTTATCCAGACTATATTACGAAAAAGGAACTAAGAGAGTTCTCTTTTAAGTGTTTTTCCAAACTCTATAATCTTGAAAAACCTTCGAGTTTTCTATCTCTGGACTCGTTAAACAAACATTGACAGACCCGTGATGGGATCGAACCACTCCTTCTTAGGGTTCGTTAAATATACTCCGAGGGACTCGTCTGAAGGATGAGCTTACATCAACAAGCATATGTTATCCTCCTCAAGCTTGCGTAAAAATAAAGAGGTACTCGCCAGAAATGGTGGGGGAATATTTGGGAAAGGGATATATTTTCATCTTCGTATTGATTGGCAGTAAGTGTCTCTCTTGAACATGACACCCCCTATTCATCATTTGAAGCCGGTTTGGGAAATCTGTTTGTCTCTCAGTCGATTGCTTACAAGGTCATTCCCTGTGTTGTCTTTGAGTCAATGCTGCCAAATCATTGGTCGTGTCGTTCATATGTTGAAGAGAAGTCCATTTGAAACCTATATTGAGTCGTCCATCTGCAGTTATCCATTCTCTTCGTGTCGGCCTTCCCTGTGTCCAGTCCAATTTAGATCATACTCTGTTTCGCCTTCAAAATCTATTACTCATTTCGTGTCTTTGATGGGCGATTCATCAAGGCCCTCCTGTGACGAGTTTTGTTCCGTTGACTTCAGCTCATTATCTGGAATCAAGGCTTAGAAATTATTTGGTACCTTGGAGCTTGCATATCTCAATAGTAGGTTTCCTCGCTTTCGACAGTGGGTTTACCTCATTGACCCCTGATCGAAAGATTCTATCGACTGTTCGACTTCAAATCATTTATTCACACTCGATGGATTGTACTATGGTACCTTGGGAGTCATTGACATAAATGGTGATTTCCCTCGCACTTGTTAATGGTTTCATCAATGACCGGTAATCAAGTGGTTTCTACCATGTTCGACTTCAACACATGTAATCACATTGTTAGATTCATACTTTTGGGCGATGAGATTGAAGACCTTGGATATCATCTTTGTGATCCAGGTTGTGATGGAGTATGCATAATTTGCGACACATAGATCCACTGTGTATGTCTCGTGTCTATGTCATCTTGATTTGAAATTTCTCGCATAGATCCATAATGTATTCCGGTGGCTATGCTATATTTTGACAGCATGGATCCACAGTGTATGATTAGTGGCCATGAACCAGGTCTATAATGTCATCAGTTTGTGATCTGAGTATGGGAATGCCTACCTCATAATTGATATATATGATATTCTATAGATGCTTGGTTGTTCGCAGGTTTCCGATTAGATGTGCCCCTGGTTCTCGACACACACATGCAGCTTACAAAGTCTATCAGCTGTCACTAGTTCCAACACTCATACTTTGGGGGGCATTATGTTACCCATGATTTTGGTAATCATGATGATGTATTAATGATGGTGTACTTAGTCTCTTCATAAGAACTTTCTCCTGAGAAAAGTTACTTTCTTCTCTTTCCAGAAATATTATTTTTTGAGGGAGGTTTGCAGCCTACTAGTATATTTGCCTGCAAGAATGTATGATTCTCGCAGGTTGCCTTAAGCCAGGGTGTGAGAAGTTCGCACTGTGTGTAACCGCTAGGGTGCAAAATCTTTCTTAAGCAAGGAAATAGATGAATTCTCGAAGTTTCTAAAAAGGAATCTTCTAGAAGGATGAGATGGCATTCGAATGGTTATCCTAGTACTGGATTCCTTGATATTTTGGGATCATTCTTATCCAAGTAACTAATTCATTCTCTCCTATAAAATGAGGGAATTCTCATGGAAAAGGTTAGGCAAACAAGGTTAAGCAAGACATTGGAGAATTGGTGAAAGATTGTGTGAAGGACTGAAGCCACAACAACTAGGAAACTCTAGCAAGTTTATCAAAGGTGGTTGATCTTCTTCATGCAAGTGAGCAAATGTGTGTGTTAGAGCCAAGGGCCATCGAAAGGAAGTTTGTGACATCAAGGCTCAGGTTGTAATCTTTACTTTCCATTAATATTATACAGTAATATGTCCCTTTCCCATAAAGCTAGTTCCACTTTATTGTATAACTCCTTGATCATATACATAGATTGACTGTTGAATAGATTGTGCTTTCTTCACTTCGGCTGGTTTGTATTGTTTTGGTCTTGACTGTACGTGAGCACTGGAGCGAAGAGGGAGAAACAAAGACCAAAGGAAGCAATCATAAGGTATGTTCATGGTTCTTGCCTCCTATTTAATTCAATAGTTAAAATCTAGGGAAAGAGTCATATTCTGTCTTGCTTTGTTCTAGATCCAGGTGGATCTAGGGAGATCGGTTTGTGTCCGCACTTACGGATTTATCCAATAACACTAGCCCGAAATCAACTCAAAAGGCTTCCACTCATCATTGTGGGTATACCTTTGAGTGATCCCTGTAATACATGCAATCTCTACATTGATATCAACAAAGTAGGGTGAGTAACTCTGTCAATATCAATGTGACCTCGTGCTTGACCCTTGTGTGAGAAGGGCTTCCCAGGACAAAATGTTGCAAATGGAATTTAACACTCCCTAACACAAGATGCTATTGTGTTTTTTGTGCTTTTGGAGAGTGAATCTCTCTTCCTATTCCAAAGCGCTAGCCTAGCTAAATGTTGGTGTAATAGAGCCCTAGAAAAGAGTTACTAGATAAATTTTACAATTGCGCAGTGTTATTAAGAGCCGTTGTTTACTCAAAGGAAATGGAGATGAAACTTATGTTGTATGACTCTGACCCAACAATGCATGGATGAGAATGAAATGTATCACTTTTCGTTCAATGAATCCTATGTATGGGAGGGAGAGAGAATTTTTCCGGATCAAACTTTGAACTACAAAACACAATTTCCTTTAAAATGCAAATGCAACAAATCACGCATCAATAACAATTCTCTATTGTTTCTTTTTCAATAATTTCAACAATTGATTTTCAATGTTTTCGAAGACGAAAAAGATTTTTTGAAAGAAAAACGTTTGTTCACTTTTCAAAAAGGACCCACGCCATGATAGTGAGAGTACTGAAAATAAAAAACTAATCAACAAGCAATGATAAAAACCCAAACCACTCTTTCAATGAAAACAAAAATAACAAGCAAACCAATCGAGTCTTTTCAATTGCATAAGGAAAGTGATATTTCAAACAATAAGAAAATTATGAAGACCAAGAAAACTCAACTTTCAATCGATCACCGGTTCTTAACTAATCAAACACACTTAGATTCCGAAATCAGAGAGTATGGTTTTGCCAAGAAAAGTCAAGACAAAAGTGACAAGAAAAGAGTTGGTCTCCAGTTTTAATCATGTTTTTTCCTATATTATATCACAAAGACCTCCATTTCCATACCCAGTACCACCCCTTTTGGCCTTGTTATGACACACTTGATATCTCTTTACCACTCAATGGGGCTACTCAAGGTATTTTTACGTTTCAAGTTATTTTTATGTATTTTGATGCTTTAAATCAATATTGAAACTAATGTGGCTTGAGTTAGGTACTATTTCTATTTGAAATAGGATTTGCCAGTACCAGCTCGTACCCCGTGGAGATACCAACGAAGATGCTAAAGATCCGCGCGTTATGGCCAAAGTGGGAGATAGTTCAATTTACATGATAGATGGAGTCATCACTCATATGCTGATTGAAGGCGAAATTATAGAAAAGAGTTGTAATACTTCATGACTCACACTTCGTGACACTGCGTGGCACGAAGATGTGAAGACCGTTTTTTAACTAATTTCAAGTTATTTTCGGATCTGGGATCCGTTAGAATTAATGTACTATTGCTTTAAACTACTTTTGAGGAGGATCTATATAAACAGAAGATCACTCCTAAGAAACGTTGGGTTATGTTATACTATGAGATACATTTCTGTTAATACAAT
>ML792705.1:750346-778767 GCA_009831015.1 Picea engelmannii | reverse complement strand
GGTTGATAGATCCTACAGGTGACTCGACACCAACACCTCTATTCGTACCTGTTAGGATGTGCTGTAGGTACCTTGAGGCCCATTGACATCACTGGTGGGTCATCTCGCATCGGTTAACGACATTCATTAATGGCCGGTAATCCCATGATTTCTGTTTGTGTTCGAATCCAGAACATTCATTCACACAAATCAGAATTGTACCATGGGTAGAGCTTTGAAGCTGTTGAAGACATGATTTCAGTTGATCTTTTTCAGGACAAAAAAAAATCCAGGTTCAGGGATCATCATAATTTGCTGTTAAAAACAGGAAGTTTTCTCAGCAGGATATTATTGGTTAAAATTTCTCTGCAGATTCCTGATTGTTTCATCAGTACCAGTCAGTACCAGCATAGAGTTCATCAACTACAGTGGTCATCAGAAATACAAGAGCAATTACAATTTTCGCGCCCTTCAGATCCAGACTTGACTTCAAAAGAAAAATTCTACAGCAAGACTTGCATAACAATGGGGATAGGTAATTTAACTCAGGTATGCTTAGTTCATGTTGATTTACTGTATTAATTTGCATATTAATAGTTTGAGCTAAGGATGCCTTGTTTACTCCATAATGTTTAATCATAACCATGACCTGTACCTAATGAACCAACCCACCTTGACCTCTCATATCATAAAAAACACACGACATTACCAGAGCTGAGTTCGACATGACTCGTATATGATAACACTCTGCAGTCATGTACGATTATCATCATTTTTTGACACACTATTGATTCCCACGACAATTCAAATGTTCTCTTATGCTATTCCTCCAGACTACTTCCTTCATCACATTCTCTTCCTTCGTCGCCCTCATCCAAATTTCGCTGCTCATCTATAGACCTTCCCTGTGATATCAAGTGGAACCATGGTGGAAAATCGCCATGAACCGGAGACATATGCAGACCTAGACGCCCTTTCGAAGTATGAGGCAATGAGAGATGTTTTTAAAAAAGCAGGATGGGAGCCGTTTTTGAAGAAAGTCGATGGATATAATGATGCAATTACGTTTCAGTTTTCTCTGCATTTTCAGGGTGGGTTCGCTAAAGTGGGCGAGCTCAAGTTCGAAGTCACGGATAAATTTATTTTAGAAGCAATTCAACTGCCCACCACAGGTCAGAGATGGACAAAGGGACAGCCTGTTGACAAAAATCTTTGTACACAGCTTTTGAAACCACAGTACCGGGAAACACAGTGGTCCGAGGGAACATCGCGGTCATGGTTGGAACCACAGTGGGCTCAATTGTTAGCCATCCTCCAATGTTACCTCACGTGTGAAGGACGATATACCATTGTATTTCCCTGCCATGCCCGACTCCTATTACACTTCAAAGGTAATCATCTGCTGAACATACCCTTCTTTCTGTTGAAAAGTTTAAAAAAGATGGCCGAACAGGTACGAAAGGCTAAAGATTTTCGTGGAAGTCTATTTCATTTTGGGCTTGTTAAGATATTGATTAAGTCTGCACTATCCAAGAAGAAAGAAACTTGGGATATGTTCACTATAAAAACCCTAGCCTCTGCCAAGTCTAAAGATAGGAGTGTTAAGCCTGCTCCCCCATAGAAGAAGTTGAACGCTAGGAAAAAGAGGGTTAAAAACCCTACCAAAGTCTGTGCTAACCCTAGGAACATACCCGATAGCACAATTGAAGCCAGTACTGGAGACCCTGATTCAGAACATTCTTTTGATACTCAGGGGTCTGATGGAGTGGAAACCCATAATGAAACTGTGAAGAATACTACTCCTATAGAGGTACATGTTGAAATTCTGATTTCTTCCCTAGCTGCTGAGAACATTATTGACGTGGAAGAACTGGCAGAGTTGATTGACAAACCTAGGAGGAATCCAAACCAGAAATGTAAAAGCACATTGTCAGCCATGGATAACTCTGTGCCCAGTTACCCACCACAAGAGAGGTTAGAAAGTGTGGATGATCATGAGGAGGCTCTAGAGCCCTCTGAAATGACTTGGACTCTATCCCAATTAATTTGAAAGACCCATAAAGTGGGCCGGCAGGCTACTGCACCCAAAGGAATTGAGAAGAATGAGCCAATTCGAGTACCAACAGGTACCCCTGATCGGATACAAAGAGAGTTCACTCCTGAACCTAGTCCAGTTGACAATCCAAATCCAGTTGACACCTATGAACTCAGTCCAGATCATCCAGATCTAGTTGACACCTATGAACGAAGTCCATATGAGTTCACTCCTGAAATCAGTCTAGATCATAATTCCGATCCAGTTAAAACCCCTGCTCAAAGTCCAGACGAGTTCACTCACGCATCCAGTCCTCAACCACAACCATGACATGATAAAACATTTGAAACCTACTGTGAAATTTCCTCCAGTTGATCCTTGAAACTAATGGTAGCTAGACTAGAAAGCAAGAATAACAGGTTGAAGGAGAAGCTACATGAGTACACTATATTGGATCGACATATAAAAACAGAGAATGAACTCATGAAAGTCAGGGTGACTCATCTCTTGTCCAAAATTGAAAGATTAAAACAGAAGAATAAGGGTCTTTTCCAAAGGAACAGGAGACTATAGAAGATTGCTAGGAAGCATATCATCATCAACTGAGTCCTCAAGAAAGAAATTAGAAACCTAAAGAAACATGAGAAGTTACAGATGTTGGTTGCAGCTGCTGCAACGCTCTGATTGCTACCAGTCTTTGACTTTTTGTTGCTTGAGGACAGGCAAGGACTTCAGTTTGGGGGCATGTTGGTCTCCAGTTTTGATCATGCTTTTGCCTATATTATATCACAAAGACCTCCATTTCCATACCCAGTACCACCCCTTTTGGCCTTGTTATGACACACTTGATATCTCTTTACCACTCAATGGGGCTACTCAAGGTATTTTTACATTTCAAATTATTTTTATGTATTTTGATGCTTTAAATCAATATTGAAACTAATGTGGCTTGAGTTAGGTACTATTTCTATTTGAAACAGGATTTGCCAGTACCAGGTACCAGCTCGTACCCCGTGGAGATACCAACGAAGCTGCTAAAGATCCGCGCGTTATGGCCAGAGTGGGAGACAGTTCGATTTACATGATAGATGGAGTCATCACTCATATGCTGGTTGAAGGCGAAATTATAGAACAGAGTTGTAATACTTCATGACTCACACTTTGTGACACTGCGTGGCACGAAGATGTGAAGACCATTTTTTAACTGATTTCGAGTTATTTTCGGATCTGGGATCCGTTAGAATTAATGTACTATTGCTTTAAACTACTTTTGAGGAGGATCTATATAAACAGAAGATCACTCCTAAGAAACGTTGGGTTATGTTATACTATGAGATACATTTCTGTTAATACAATCTGCCTTTGTGTTATGTTACTTTACTGTCATATGATTTGAGTTATTTCTTCTGAGTAAATGGAGCGTGAATCATGAACAATGTTTGCGTAGAATGATTGAATAGTTCTGGTTGTTCCTTTCGACGATTGTACCTTTTGGTTGGGCTCGCCAAACAAGTTCAAGTCGCTGCTTTTCTTTGTCTTAGATTTAGTTTGTTTCAGTATCTTATGATTTTCATGCATGTTAGCTTAGAGTTTGGGAATTAACTTATTCATATTCTTGCTTAAATTATTCTTCAACTGTATCGTTTCCAGCATATTAATATTTTCTACGTTAATGAGTATTGAAAGCATGGTTGATTCCTGTAGAGTTTAGAGCATGAACTAGGTTTTCTTTGTTTACAGTTTTCAATCTGAACGTAACTTAGAGTTTGAATTTACTTTGTTTTGTTAGATAGTTAGGTTACTCTGCTTAGTTAGGATAGTTAGGTTGCAATTGAATTAGAGGAAGCTTCCGGTACCAGTAGGGTAAGTAGGATATTTCTATGTTTTCCTGTGGATAAATTTAGATTTATTTTCAATGCTTAGATTAAGAAGAATTTTAGGAAATACTCTTTCTGTTATGGCTTAGATAGAAACAGTGATGATTAGATGATTAAAGGTAGTGGTAGATAGTCTGGTGAAATTACATTAGAGTAGAAATAGAAGCACCTGCACTTAGACATAGGATTGTTTTCTGTTGATGAATTATATAGGAGATGATAAATTTTAGGATAGTCATTAGGATTCAGTTTTTAAGAGTGAGTTTGTGTTTTCTTATAAGAATAGTCTTTAGATAGGGATTAGAATCTTACCTGCACATACAGTGTAGCAGCTCTAAGTTTACTTGCCCTGGTTTGACAATTCAGTGTTTCAGATCATTAAAATCTTTAATCTAGCAGCCTGACAAAAAGCCTTGGAAATCCTAAGACCATCCATGCATGAAAATGAAGACAAGAAAGACATCAATCAATGGTCCAAGAAACTCTTATGAGGCACCTAGACTGATCTGGGCAGTGGATGATGCCAAAACTCAAATCCAAAAGTTTTAAAAAATGGGTTCACAGGCTGAGAGTGTTACATAGTGTGAGAATTAGTGATTCTCGCAGGTGACCCTTGAGCAGAGTGTGAGAACCTCGCACTGAACCTAAAGGCAGGATGCAAACTCTATAGATTTTCACAAGCTATAGTGAAGTGCAATGAGAGAACCTCTGAAACTAGTCAAATTTTTGGAAAATGAAACAAAATTTGAAAAGGCCTTTGGATCTAGAGGGTCTATTAGGATATCCTGAAGACTCAGAGATTGATAGGAAAGGAGAAAAGTAAAACAAGAGAAAACGGCCACAGAAAAATACCAAAAACCACAATGAAATGGGTTATGATCCCCAGTTGAGTCTCCAATTTTGTTATCGGACTAATCGGTAGGTGTGGACACTAACAGATCTCCCTAAATCCACCTGGATCTAGAACAAAACAGAAGAGGACATGACTCTTTCCCTAAGTTTTGACCATTGAATTAGCTAGTAGGAAGGAACATGTAACATTCCTTTATATCGCTACCTAGGGTCTCTGTTGCTCCCAATTTGCTTCGATGCTTTCATGATGTCAAGACCAAGACAACACAAACCAACCAAAGTGAAGATAGCAAAATATATTCAACAATCAACTTATGTGTATGATCAAGGAATTACACAATAAAGTGAGAATATCTTTCTGGGAAAGGGACATGCGACTGTATCATATTGATTGAATGTAAATATTACAACCTGATCGCCTTGATGTCGCAAGCTTCCTTTCAATGGCTCTTGGCTCCAACACACACACTTGCTCAATCGTTGTATGAAGAAGATCAAATCCTCTTGACAAACTTGCTAGAGTCTCCAAGCTACTGTTCAAGCTAAGTCCTTCACACAATTCTTTCACCAATTCTCCAATGAATCTTGCTTAACCTTTTCCATGAGAATTCCCTCAATATATAGGAGAGAATGAGATAGTTACTTGGATAAGAATGATCCCACAATATCAAGGAATCCATTACAAGGATAACCATTCGAATGCCAACCCATTCTTCTTGAAGATTCCCTTCTAGAAACATCGAGAATTCATCTTTTTCCATGCTTTAGGAAGAGTTCGCACCCTGGCTATTCAACACAGTGCAAGAAGTTTGCACCCTGGCTTAAAGCAGCCCGCGAGAATGGGCCATTCTCGCACCCAAATATATTAGCATCCTGCAAACCTTCTTCAAAAATGAGTTTTTTGGGAAGAGATGAAAGTAACTTTTCTCAGGAGAAAGTTCTTATGAAGAGCCTGAGTACACCATCATCAATACATCATTATGATGACCAAAAT
Source organism: Picea engelmannii (assembly GCA_009831015.1). Taxonomy (NCBI): domain Eukaryota; kingdom Viridiplantae; phylum Streptophyta; class Pinopsida; order Pinales; family Pinaceae; genus Picea; species Picea engelmannii. The sequence continues at coordinate 773,030 of ML792705.1, read as the reverse complement.
CATGGGTAACACATGGTTCTAGGGGGAGCATGAGTGATATGATTTCAGTATTGCATTAGAGTGTTGCCATCAATGCCAAAGGGGCGGATTGTTGATTAAGGTTGGTTGTCATTGATGTCAACCCTTGAAGAAAACCCCACAACACAAAGGTTTGGGTAATGGACCCAAGATTATTTGATGTAAATATGACTCATTATTGTCTTTTCATGGTTGATAAGAAGTAAATATGGATGAACTCTAAAGTGGTCCCCTTACGGTGAAAGCCCTCACGGGAAGATGCTTTGCGAAGTAAGAGAACCCATGCTTAATTATGGAATAATGAGATGAAGGATAGTAAACTTTTTAGGGAAAATATCCTATATGGATATTTATTTTCATTCCATTTCTGGTGGTATGTGGAACGTCACATAACTCCTCACTGTTAGAGAGTTATGACCATGTGAAGTTGGAGAACCCAGGTTTGGGTAATGAACCCAAGTTTGTTTGATGGTATGATTTTTTCTATATTTGAAGGTAATACTATTTTAGATGGATAGTACATGTCATTCCATTTCTGGTGGTATTTGGAATGTCACATAACTCCTCACAGTTTGAGAGTTATGGCCTTACGAAGTTGGAGGACCGTCTTATGTCATCTAGAAGCCCCAAAAGGTCAAAGTAGTCAAAGTGGTTTAAGAGATTTTAGAAGGTAAATAATAAAGTGAAGTGATGAGTGTACTATAATTCAAAGTGAATACAAAATAAATTATTAAAATAATAAATTTAATGGAGAAATTAGAAGTGGGTTAACCCTATAATAAGGAAAGTGGGCAAAGTGACCTAGAATATGTTTTTAAGGAAGCTACTTGGAGAGTATAAATAAGAGGCAAGGCTCTCTCATTTAATACAAACTTGAGAATATTGAATACCTATATGTTTCTAAGGTAACCAAAGAATATATAAACCACATTTCTAAGGAAAGTGAAGAAAAGAAGGCCAAAATTCAAGGAAGGATACATTCTTTGATGATGCTTTTTAAGGTATGTTTTTTTTCCAGGTCATCTCACCATTTTCGCAATAATTTTTTTTTCTACAATGATCGAGACTGTGAAATTTCTCTTCCATTGAAGAAACATATCCAAGTATATGTGGTAAAAAATTCATCTTGTGGGTCGTTTTATTTTTGGAGTTACACCTGTGGAAAATAGGGTTTGTGGCTAGTCCTGAAACTAGTCAAAAATAGGTGTTTCGGGTAAAAACGTCATAAATTATTCATAACAGATCCAAATTCAGTAAGAAAGAATGTGTTGGTTAGAGTACAGTCTGTAGTATTCTTTGTAGCATTTTTATATCAATTCAAAAAAAATTCCGTGCGGGACACACTCTACAAGGTCGATCTCTAGAATAAGCCAAAATTCAGCAAGGTGTGCCATTTTTTCCATAGCTCGTTTTTTGAGAGGTTACAAGTAGTGACACATGGAGTAATTGCATAAAACAAACTGAAGAACATTTTGTAGCAATTTCAGATCTTTATTCATTATAGGTACAAAGTTATGATTATTTCAAGTTAGGGTTGTTGACTAATCCAAAACTAATCATGTGAGACTAAAGAAATGTTTGATGAAACTGCTAGTCTCTTCTTGTTAAAGTTAAGGAATGTTTTCAAGTATGTGATCATATACACTAGGTATATTACATAGTTACAAATCATATTTGTATGATGAAATTGATGAGGGCTTTTGTTTGAGGTACAAGTTGGGTACATGGTTGAGACAAGTAGTTGATGAGTTGGCACATACATGAGGTGTATAGTTGATGTTGGTACATATTGATGAGTCATAGTTGATGAGTACTTGACACATGATTGGTACATACTTGGTACATGGTTGGTTTCCCTTGTTTATGGTACATGTTGATTACAAATTGTTTGGTACAGGTTGATGCATGGTTGATGCACTTGTTTATGGTACATGTTGATTACATGTTGAGGTACAAGTTGATGCATGGTTGATGCATGGTTTAGGTTTATTGGTACATGCTTACAATGGTATATCTCACAGTGATAGTGGTTCCATCATTCTACTTCTACTTTAGGGTGGTTGTAGCCACCTTCCAGTTGTAGCCGAAGAACATAGGGGGTTGTAGCCTCCTTCTAGTTGTAGCCAGGGAATTGGGGAGTTGGAGCTCCCCTCAGGTTATAGCCTGAGAAACTAGGGGGTTGGAGCCTCCTTCCCATTGCAGCTAGAAAACAAAGGAAGTTGGTGCTTCCAATGAATGTTATTCTTCAAGACATATAAGATAAAGTATTCTGTGGTTTTCTCCCAATTTGGGTTTCCACGTAAAAAACTGGTGTACTGTGTATGTGTGTGATTGTTCATTTCTTATTGCTCATTATTGGATAATAATTCTACATTGATATAACACTTGGATTATTTGGAGAAAAAAGATTACAATTACGCTATTACTGATTCACCCCCCCTCTAAGTAATCCAATAAGATTAGATTCCATGGAGACAACACAAAGAAGATCACCTGATGCTGGAGATGTCAGTGATGCAGAGAGTGAAGAAATGGAAGTTAAAGGAGCTGCAGGAGAAGGTGTTGCAGAAGAACGCTTGCTAAAAGCCGTTGTCAAATCGCGAGCAAGAGAAAAAATAGAAATCCCAATGTATGAAGGCAACTTAGATGTTGAATAATTACTGGATTGGATAAGAGCAATGGATAAATATATCGACTATGAAGAAGTTGATGATGAGAAGAAATTAAAACACGTTGTCACCAAATTAAAGGGACATGCAACACTGTGGTGGGATGAACTACAGGCTAACAAAAGAAGCAAAGGCAGGCAAAATATCAAGAACTGGGATAGAATGGTAGCCAAGATGAAAGCTAAATTCATACCCCAAGACTATCAGATAAATCTGTTTAGGAAATTACAGAACTTGAGACAGAAAGGATTGACAGTAAAATAATACACATAGGAGTTATAGAAGTTGTACATCATGATCCCGATTATTTTCGGCACGAAATGAGAACGAAGATATAATAAATAAATGCACAAAGATATCTCAGATATTCAATAATATAACAAATATATATCATAGATGCAACCATAAACACATATATACAGTAATACATGATTTCTATTAATGAAATAAATGTATAGAGACTGTAAAATATAGAGTGAAAGACTCGATAGAATGGTGACATCTTATCTCTAAGAAGAGATGTGAAGGCTACTTGCATTCAAAAGAATATGATTACAATGAGGCTCTGAAGGCCTTTTTACAATAAACAGGAATGCCAAAAACCCTAGAAATCCAAAAACCTAACCTTAGGAGATGAAGTGCCAAAAGTCATGTGGGCCTCGTTTGGGTAAGTTAGTACATCAACTTTCCGGGGTTGTAACTTTTGCATACGATCTCCATTTTAGGTGTATGATAGCTCATTGGAAAGGTATCATTGAGGAGATTAATTTTAGGAGCTCAATGATGCCTTTGGATATCATTAAGAACATCCATCTAAAAAAAAATCATTTGGCCCTCAAAATGGCCCCGGAAGTTAAAAACTGCTAAAAATAGTAAATTGCCAAAATTGCTAGAAAACTATTTTGAGCCAATTGGAAAAGGTGGGTGGCCACCAATATCCACCTGGATCAATCCTCCCTCCTTAGGAAGAAATGGTCTCCATTGCATTGAGTTCCCAGGGGAAAGGGAAAAGCGTTTTCTGAATCTGCATCTTGGTGTGCTGCTTGCCTTGTTGGAGACGTTGCGTTGCTCAGTTTGTGGAAGTCTATCATGAACCTGTTGAGGCTGAGGCTGTTCAAAAAGTCAGGCTACATGAGAGAACAGTGTGTAGAAGGAATATTTTCTCTTTGTTGTAACCTTTTCTACCTACTTCTGTTGTATAGAAGGTTCTTAGGGTGAGGCTGTAGTGGTTGCAGTGTCCTTCTGTTCCCCTTTTGAATAGATTGTGAAGAAGATGAATTTTGTAGTATGAGATACTACCTTGCGACACTTTTTAGGTGGAACAGTAGTTGGAACTACCTCTGGTATTCTGTAGAGATGACTCCTCAGAGAAACAATGACACTACGGGGTCGAGACTCATAAACAACATGACATATCCACATATATGGTTGGCCCAAGAGAACATCACAAACATCTAGTGGGGTGACATCACATAATACTTCATCCTTGAAGGTATGGATGCCATATGACAATCGGAATTGCTGGCTGACATGAAGATCTCATCCTTGGTGAAGCCACCCAATGCTGTATGGTTGCGGGTGTGGTGTTGTCGACAATCCCAATTGTTTGACAACCTCTGTTGATATGAGGTTCTTCTGGATTCTGCTATCAACAATAAAATGCAGCGGGGTCCCCTTCATCCACATTTGTGAATAAAAAATGTGCTCCACCTCTTCTGGATCTGTTGGTTCATCTGGTTGAATTGTTGCGGTCGCGATAATAGCAGTGGGGTCTGCGTTAATGATCTATCCTTTACCAGTATTTTCAGAATCAGATTCTGAATCAGGGTTCAACTCCTTGTCTTTGATATCGACCACCAATGACTCTTTTGAGTGACATTCATCGATGTTGTGCCAGGGGATTTTTTGGAAATCGCACCATTTTCGGTGTTCTTTGTCTTCCTGTGACCCTTATTTTCTTGTTGCTTGGACTGGTTTTCGGGAGACTATTTGTTAGGGATGTCTTTGTCATACTTTGGTTGTTGGTGATTTGCAGAACTAAACTCTCATTTTTTCTAGTGCTTAAATTTCTATTCTATTTTAACATCATATCGATGAGCAACACCTAGTGATGAGATGTCTAGAAAATCCATTTCAGTTTGGATGTATCTGTGTAGAGCCCCACAATATTTCAGAACCAAATGTTGTTCGGATTCTTTGATACCCAAATTGATGCACAAGGTATGGAAGGTATTAGTGAAATCCATAACTTCTTGGCCCCTCTCTTGCCACAGTGTGGTCCATCTCATGTACTGGTCCTCATAGTTTCTAACAGGGTAATATTGTTCTTTTACCGCATCCACAAAAAAATCCCAAGTGGGCTTGGCCCCATATATTCCAGACTCCTCTGTGGAACTTTGCTCCCAGTAAGTTTCCCACCAATGTTTTACAAGAGGGAGAGATTTAAGGAGTGCGAAGGTGATATTTTCTCTATCGGAAAAATTGTGAACAGAGAAATAACCTTCTAACAGATTTAACCATTTATCTAGGGCATCCACATCTATCTGACCTTCAAATATAGGAATATCAAAATTGACCTGTACCTTAAAAGGTGAGGTGCCTCCAAAGTGGCCGCTTGATGAAGATGTGCTTGACGCTATCATGAGGCATTGAAGGATGTGGGAAAAATTCTCCATCATTTCGTTCCTTTGTCGTGTGAGAGCTTGCTCAAGCAACAAATTGATAGGATCGTCTGCTCCATGGTTTTTATTTTCTTCCACCATTGAGGGTTTCTTGGGTGTTTGAGAGAGATTTTCCTCAAGAGAGACAAGCTCGAGACCCAACTTTCTATACTTGGACCTCTTTGGGGACATGCACTGAAAAAACGATCAAGAACAACTTGCTCTGATACCACTAATCCGGATTATTTTCGACACGAAATGAGATCGGAGATATAATAAATAAATGCACAGAGATATCACAAATATTCAATAATATAACAGAAGTATATAAGATATGCAGCCATAAACATAGATATACAGTAATACACGATTTCTATTAATGAAATAAATGTACGGAGTATGTAAAATACAAAGTGAAAGACTCGATAGAATGGTAGTAGCTTATCTTTGAGAAGAGATGTGATGGCTACTCGCATTCACAAGAAGATGATTACAATGAGACTCTCAAGGCATTTTCACAATAAACAGGAATGCCAAAAACCCTAGACATCCAAAAACCTAAACCTAGGAGATGAAGCGCCAAAAGTCATGTGGGCCCCGTTTGGGGAATTTAGTACATCAACTTCCCAGGGTCGTAACTTTTGCATATGATCTCCGTTTTAGGCATATGATAACTTGTTGGAAAGATATTGTCGAGGAGATTCATTTTAGGTGCACAATTATGCCTTCAATTATAATTGAGAACCTCTATCTTGAAAAACCTTCATTTTGGCCCTCAAAAGGGCCCCGAAAGTTAAAAACTGCTAAAAATAGTAAATTGCCAAAATTGCCAGAAAATTGTTTTGAGCCAGTTGGAAAAGGTGGGTGGCCACTGATATCCACCTGGATCAAATTAGGTCTGGACAAAGAGAAAAATATGATGAAAATGTTTCTAGGTATATTAATTTCCTGAGATATGAAATCCAAGATGAAATCAACATGATAACAAAGAGGACAGTGGAGGATGCTTATCATAGCCAATGAATTTGGCTAGGAAATAGAGCCAATGAAGAAAAGGAAGAAGTCTAAATAGAGATAAAGGAATTTTCCATGACAAGGCACAAAATCCCAAGGTTGAGACTGGAAAATCACACAACCACTCAAAAAGAGGAGGAAGTTCCCAAGGGAGACATTATGGCAGAATGAATTATTTCCTCGAGGAAGAGGAAGAGGCAGAGGAGGAGAGGTGAAGTGTTATGCCCATGGAAAAAAATGACACATGTCTTGGGAATGCCCCGAGAGAAATAAGGAAGGAGGACGTGAAGCTCACATTTTGGAAGCATAGAGGCAGAATTTTGAGGCAGAAGGTGCAGAACATGGGAGATCTTTGATAATGAAGAAGGTTATCTTGAAGCCAGAGAAAGAAGTGGAGAACCTAGTGGAGAGGAACAATTTTTTCAAAACCTCTTGCAAAACAAAAGACAGGGTAAGCAAGGTGATAATTGATAGTGGGAGTACTGATAACTTGGTATCCATAGAAATGGTGGAGAATTTGGAGCTAGAGACAAGTGCACATACAAGTCCATATAGAGTATCATGGTTGCAGAAAGGACACTTGGTAATGGTAACTAAACAATGGCAAGTTGAATTTAAGATAGGAGGATGTAGAGATGATATTTTGTGTGATGTGATTCCCATGGATGTATGCCATGTCTTGTTGGGGAGACCATGGTAGTTTGTCGGAAATTTCATTCATGATGTCAGAAAAAATACTTATACCCTAGAGAAAAATGGTAGAACACACATACTACTACCAATAGAGGATAAGAAGGTGAAGGAAGAAGCCAACACACATATACTTCTCATGAGTGGGAAGGAACTCCTAAGTGAAGTCAAGAAGGAACATGGAATGAAATTTTTTGTGGTGAGGAAGCCCAGAGTCATCCTTACAAGTACTTCTATGGATGATCTGCCTGAAGAAATTCAAGAGCTATTAGAAAATTTTGCTAACATAGTAGTGGATGAGTTACCTCACTCATTGCCACCTATCAGGAGCATCAACCATCATATTTATCTCATACCAGGAGTGAGTCTGCCAAAAAAATTAGTATACAGATTGACACCTCAAGAGAATGAGGAGGTAAAGAGACAAGTCCATGATTTGATGGACAAGGGTTCAGTCAGAGAAAGCTTGAGTCCATGCATTGTACTAACTGTGTTGAGTCTGAAAAATTCTGGAGGATGGAGAATGTGTACAGACTCAAGAGCCATAAAAAAAATCACCATCAGGTACCAATTTCCTTTGCCAAGGATTGATGACATAATGGATTGTCTGAGCGGAGAAAATTATTTTTCAAAAATAGACCTGAAAAGTGGATATCACTAGATATGGATGAGAGAAGGTGATGAGTGGAAAACAACCTTCAAAACGAATGAAGGGTTGTATGAGTGGCTTGTTATGCCATTTGGCTTGAAAAACACCCCAAGTACTTTTATGAGGTTGATGAATGAGGTATTAAAAGATTTTATTGGTAAGTTTGTGATTGTATATTTGGATGATATATTAGTCTTCAGGAAACTGAAGAAGAACATTTGAGTCTTATAGCAAGATTTGCCTCACCCCATGCAATCTTGCACAAAAGGCCTTTTTCCATTTCCCCATGCAGACTTTTCATCCCTTTTTGAAAATCCTAGAGATAAAAATACATGTTTTCCACATATACACACCTTTCCTACTATACAACATGCTTATACACAGGTTGCACCATTACAACCCGTGTACATCGGGAAATGTGCCCAAAAATGAAAAATAGTGTCGGGTTTCCATGTCACGACATCAGATCAATGATCCTTGGCCTTCCATATACTAGAAATGTTCCAACTCGGCCCTTCAGTTCCATTTGAAGGCTATAAATGGGCCAATCCCGAGCTATGGAAAAGAGGAGAAAGAATTCAACTTTGAGAACAAAGTTACTTCCAAGGAATCATTCACTTCACATTGAGTCTGCATCCCTTTATCCTTTAGGTCAAAACATAGTGTTTAGCCCCCAAGCTCTTCCCTTATTGAGTGAGAACTCCATTTCCTCTATTACATGAGCTTTCCTTTGGTGGAGGATTGAAGTGGTGGAGGCCCAACTGGAAGGAACTTAGTTTCTCGGTTCCGATCCGTGTCGACATGAAAGTATGTAACTTATTCAGTTCTATTTATTATATCTTAATATAAATACTATTTTCTTGTCCACTTGATATCTTGAAAATATTTGAATTATTATTCCATGGGCGTATTTGTTATGAATGTTAATGGATTATGCTATTGAATGTGATAACATCATATATTATCACCATATGCTTGCGTTGCTTGGTTGTTGAGGACTAGTAGTAGGTGTATTGCTTTGGGTCGAGTGCTCAACAGTGGACTTCATCAAACGTATGGACGAGGTAGGCCTTTTATCTTGTCTTTCTTGCATATTTTTTTATATAACATACTTGAGAATAGATTTATTTCTACAGTCATTTCCGTCTGTTGTGGTTTGCTCCTAGCCATAGAGATATTTTCCTCATAACATAATTGGTGACCATACTGTGGATTGAATCTTCTTTCTTGGGGTTTTGAGTGTTTTTCTCCTTAGATTTCTCTCATTCATATTGAGTATATTGCCATGTGATTTCTTATTAACATCCTTTTTTCACTCCAGGTCTGAGTCTTTCATCCTTCTCCTTAGCCTAGCTGTGTTTTTGACACTTATACATGGATTTTTTCTTGACAATCACATATATATGCATGTTGTCGTTCTGCAAGCTGCATACATACATGCTTCAACTTCTGTCCTTGATGATTGATGAGTCTTCTTAGGTCTTTGTAGTGACTTTTAAGTGTCTGTGGGATGACAGGAAACCTATCTTTGGTTGAATTTTTGGGTGGTTCCTTTGTCATCATCTTTTCATTTTGATTGTCCTTGTACATTGGGATGGGTGTTTTTGCTCCTTGGTACCCTACTTGAGTTGTCTCTTTCTATACACAATAGAGTCTTTATATATCAAGCTATTGTTCAGTCCATGCATTTTCATTTTTCTTATTTTGAAAATACAAAAATATTAGGTATTTTACATTGATTGGCATTTTGATATTTTGAGTCTTTGTCATTTATCTTAGTGCACGTAAAGAAAGATGGCATTTTTATTTAGAATTTCATAATTGAATTGAAAATTGCATTGTTTTCAGGAAGCCTATCATTCATTGAAAATTGAAGTTAGGACTTTGCATTGTATTCATATTTACTTTATTTTCTGAGTCATAACATCACCAGTTTCATGAATGCACCTCTTTGAGTAAGCACGACCATTAATATTAACGCTATAATTTAAAATTGATTAGTAACGATTTTATTTTCTAGGGTGCACAAACTATCTTAGGATTTAGTGCCTTGGAATAGGATTTTGTGAGTAAACTTCTCCAAGTCTATTAAATCAACATATGTGTTTGAATAAGGGAGTGGATAAATCCATTGTATAATCGGTAAGATTAGGAGGCTCTGCTTACACCAGAGTTAATCATGAGGTCGCACGAGGTCAGTTGAAGGGATATCCCTTCGATACCTTTTTAGCGTTAGAGATATTTCTGGGGATCTATTCATATTTGGGGATCTTTCTAGTGCTCTTACCTCCATGAGAGGAAGTGCTTTCAAGGTTTCGATATTTTCCACCCTACCCATACGGTGGACCTAACTTACGATTGCTCGCCTATACATTGGTTATACAATGATTTCTTTGTTCCTTGACTTAGGTGCCACATAAGTTACTTGCAGGGGTTATTCTGTAGGTACCCTGGGTCAGATAAGGGTCAGAAAACACACAACCTTTATGGAGGATTACCTCTCCGGGGTGATCTGACCAACTGGTTGTTAATCCCACGAGGGCCCTTACAACTGATTTTGTTACCTCTGATTTTTAGCAGGGAGTTTCAGGCCCCTCTTGAGCGAGGCATACCTACTTTAGGGAGGGAGGCCCCTTTCATCCACTTTATCCCATTTGTGTGCATATTGGCCATTTGATTATTTTTTGGTCTACACTTTGTTTATTAGTAGACCTTTGAGACTTTATACTATGCTTTGAGTTGTCATTATCATGGATAATGGAGTTCTGGTGACTCCCTCTTTTACCACTACTCCCCCCATGATGTTCACTCATTTCATGGGGACGAATCCGTCCATGTTTCATAATGGTATGAATAATTATGACACTCATTCCATGCCTTGGTTCTATAATCATTTTTCTCAGGGTATGCCATACATGTCTTCACACTTTCCACCCTCTTTCTTGCCTCCTTATTCTCCCTCTTCGTTTGGTGGGAGTCATATCCCTCAAACAAATCTTACGATAGGAGGCTGGAATCTTCCTTCCTGTGAGTCCACTTTGCGAGGAGAAGGTGCTCAAATGGGCGGTCATTATACTTATTACACTCCGTCCACTTATCCCTCTTCTGCTATGCTAGTTCCTATGATACTTTTCCCATGGAGGACCTCCATCTGTCCTCTAGTGTTTCATCCAGGGGGAGTTATTTTTATAGTATGGGAAAACCCCTTCACGAATTTCCTTCGTCTGGGGGAAACATATGTCCTCACATGAGTAACCCTGGTCATGTTGCTTTCTCTTCACAAGAAGCTTCCTTGGTGTCGATGCCCTTAAAACCCTTTATGAATCAATATGGAGGAGGATACTATCCTGTCAAACAGGGATAGGGTGCAAACTAGGATGCTTCCTATCTTGCAATTCCTCAAAACCAATCTTTCCGAGGACCTTGGTCTCAAATGCCACAACCCACCACCACCACAAGTCCAGTTACTGCAAGTCATACTAGCATTATATCACCAACCTCTCTTAGTCATGTTGGAGATCGGTCAACAACCTCTGTAAGGCATGTTGAAGATCAACAACCAGCCACTGTAAGTCATGCTAGGGGAACAAGTCTAGTCATTGCTGGTCACACTGTACTTTCATCACCAACCTCTGCTAGTCATGTTGGGGATTCATCATCAACTTCTGCTAGTCATGTTGAAGGTTTGTCACCAGCTACTGCAAGTCATGCTAGGGGCATTCATATGATTGGGAATCCTATATGTGTCAGACATAAGGCCATATTCCTTTGCAGGACTTGTGAAGGAAATCACCTTACTCGTTTGCGTCCTGCTACTATTGGGATATTGAAAGCATGGTTCTCACTTGAGGGCCCTTCAGGTTCTGAGTCATCTGTGGTTTCCCCACACTCCGTTCCTTCTTTGGTTGATACAACAGTCATACCGATGCAATCTTCAGTTGACACCCATCTTCCTTTAGGGGTTGATGTATCCCTTGACCTTGTTGTCTCACATCTCATTCAACCAGTGGTCATGTCGATGAAATGATTGACCGACACCTCTCTAATGTTCGGGGGTGATGCGTCTCTTGAAATTTTTGTCTCGCATCCTGTTCAACCAATGATCATGTCGATGCAATCTTCGACCAACACCAATCCTATTTTTGGGGGAGATGCATCTCTTAATCTTGTTGTCTTGCATCCTATTCAACCAATGGTTTAATAAGTGGTCATGCCGATGCAATTTTCGGTCGATCCCGCTTTTATAATTCTATTTCTATACCTTCTATACCATGTCATTAGAATTTATAGTACTACACCTTCTGAATAAGAGAGAGTTTTACTCTCCCTGAGTGCTCTCCCTCCAAGTCTTGAAAAGGTTCCCTTTTACTGGGATGGTCTTGTAGGGTATCCAATGCATCCTCCTATGTCCTTTGAAGTAAAAGACATTATCCGATATATCATGGAGAAGGTAACCTCTGCTAGCACTTTATCCTCCTTGACTTGGAGAGCTTTGGGTTTTCCCAAGATTGTGTCGGTTATTCATAAGATAATGACCTTTTACATAAGTCTAACACGGGATCCTTGGCCTTCCCCATGACATGCTTCCTAGAAAATCTCAAGCGAGTCTAATTTAATCTCTTTTCCAACTAGTCTAAAAAAGTGAAAATATTGTCGAGTGATTTTTTCCCTTTCACACTCGTTAAATTTGACTTACAAGGTTGTGAGTCTTAGTTAAGCTCTTTTCCGACTCATTTTCAAAAAGAGAAAATATTTCCAAGTGAACTTTTCTCTTTCACACTCATAAATTGGATTTTAAAGGATGTCTATTTGGTACAAGTTTATCCCTTTTTCAAACCAGGTAGACTAAGATTATGAAAAAGAACATTTTTTGGCGTTAATTTGTGATTGCATCTCATGCCCTTGCTTCCAGTATTGAGTCTATAGCTGGTTCTCACTTTGCATTATAAACCGTTTGCCTCAGTATTTTTGCATCCTCAACCAAGCAAAGCCTCGTTTATATCCTTCTCAACTTGACACTCTATACACATTCCCTAGAGTGTCCATCTCCTGCATGCACCAACTTACATTGAGAATAGGTATGTTCCAGTGTTGGAACTAGTTTTGCTTACTTGTGACACTCGTTTCCTCCTCTATATCATAAAATTCATTTGACTATGAAAAAAAAAAACGACAGGTGGGAAGGGAGTATTATCTTATCTTGGAAGAAATTGTGTCACCTTTGAATAGAGAACAAAGTTATTGAGTCCACTTGTCATCATAATTTTGGGTTTAGCATGCCCTTAGGAAGCTGAGCTCGTTACAAAGATTTTTTCTCCCGTGACTGGTTACTCTTCTAGTCCCTATGGAGATCTTGATTGATGCCTCCTGCATCTCATGGTTTCATCACTGAGTCTATGCTATTGGAGTCTTCCATATGTCTCATGCTCTTGTTCAAAGGATTTCTATCAACCTGTGTCGGCCATTCCTCAGAACTCTTGACTTTTCATGTCATCCATACCCTCATTTTGTCTCAGAATCACATACTGTAGTCCTATTACACACCCCAGTACTACTTCCATAATTGGTAGGTAACCTTGAACCCAACAATCGACATTTCATCATTGGTCCTTGACTGGGTGGTTTCCCTTGTGTTCGATGGAAAGACATCTATTTACACATTGGGATTCATGCAATGTCTTGGATTCCATTAGCCTTATTGGTGGTTTCCCTGCCTTTGTCAGCAGTTTCCTCATTGGATGATATTCAGAGGGTCTTTTTTGTGTATTTCTTTCACTTGGCACATGTGAAAGACGCAAAAGGTCATTGGTTTTTGAACATGTTCTTCATCCGATTTCCTCCAAATCATGAAGCTACTGCTTTGTACCTCATGATGAATGATGAGAGATGCCTTAATGCTCTCCTTTTAACGGGTCTCCTTCCATCGAATTCATCTCATTTATTATGTAAACGAGGCCCAAAGTCCTATGAGTACCTTAAGGCTTGCAGTCATTAGTGGTAGGTTCTCTTGCCATCGACAACTAGGAATACATCAATGTCTCTTGATCGATGGATTCTTCAAGTGTTCGACCCCGAATCCTTTATTCACACTTTTAAGAATGTACTCGGTGCCTTGATACCTACTTTCATCATTGGTAGGATGTCTCGCATTTGTTAAAGTTATACCTTAATGACTGGTAATCAAACAATGTCTCATTGTGTTCGACCTCAACTCCTTTATTCACACGATGTATACTTGCACCTTTGGCGGATTGTGTAGAAGACTCGAAGACATCAGTATGTGGCCACAACTTTCCTGAGCTGTTTCTTCCTTTTCATTAGACCAATTCCTATATGACTTTAGTGATCATGAGAGATCATATTGTACTCCATTGTATATAGATATATTTAGATTGATTTTGAGACTGGTTCTACTAGGCCTTGTTCATGACTATGACAGATTTTGGCATGTAACCGTATTTGTATTTTCCTATTCATGGCCACAAACATTTGTTTGGTATATTTTCACATGGTTCTGCAGTGTAATTCAAATTGGCAGCCATGTATGCAAAGTCAATGCAAAATGTAATGAGCAACTAGTTCTCCCAGCTGGTTCCCCATCACTCCACTTCTGGGTTTTTATAATGTATTTCAACCATCACAGATACTCCTCTGACCTCACACATTAGGGTCTATCTGTTATAGAAGTATTTTCCTCATCCCATGCAATCTTGCACATAAGGCATTTTTCCATTTCCCCATACAAACTTTTCATCCCTTTTTGCAAATCCCAGAGATAAAAATACATTTTTTCCACATTGGCGCACCTTGCCTACTATACATCATGCATATATGCATGTTGCACCACTACAACCCACGTACATTGGGAAATGTGCCCAAAAATGAAAAATAGTGTCGGGTTTCCATGTCACGACAGAAGATCAATGATCCTTGGCCTTCCATATACTGGAAATGTTTCGACTTGGCCCTTCAGTTCCACTTGAAGGTTATAAATGGGCCAATCCCGAGCTATGGAAAAGAGGAGAAATAATTAAACTTTGAGAGCAAAGTTACTCTGGAGGAATTATTCACTTCACATTGAGTCTGCATCCCTTTATCCTTTAAGTATGAACACAATGTTTATCCCCCAATCTCTTCCCTTATTGAGTGAGAAATCCATTGTCTCTCTTACATGAGCTTGCCTTTGGTGGAGGATTGAAGTGGTGGAGGCCCAACGAGAAGGAACTTAGTTTCTCGGTTCCAAACCGTGCTGACAAAGAAGTCTGTAACTTATTCACTTCTGTTGATTATATCTTAATAGAAATACTCTTTTCTCGTCCAATTGATATCTTGCAAATATTTGAATTATTATTCCATGGACGTATTTGTTATGAATGTTAATGGATTATTCTATTGAATGTGATAACATCATATATTATCACCATATGATTTCTTTGCTTGGTTGTTGAGGACTAGTTACAGGTGTATTGCTTTGGGTCGAGTGCTCAACGATGGAATTCATCGAACGTCTGGATGAGGTAGGAATTTTATCTTGTCTTGCTAGAATATTTGTTTATATAGCATACTTGAGAATAGAGTTTATTTCTGCAGTCATTTCCCTCTGTTGTGGTTTTCTCGTAGCCATAGAGAGATTTTCCTCGTAATATTGAGGCACTTAACATTAGTGATGAAAAGATTGTGATGGGAGAAACTACTGGTAAATCTGAAGAAATCCTCTTTTATGAAGACATAACTCATTTACTTGGGTTTTGTAATCTCTTCAAATGAATTGAATATGGATCCAGAAAAGGTGAGAGCAATCAGAAAATGGCCATCGTGAAGGAGATTATTTGAGGTGAGAAGCTTCCATGGATTAGCAAGTTTCTATCAGAGGTTCATTAGAAATTTTAGTGTTATTTGTTCACCTATATTAGATACGGTGAAGAGGAGACACACGTATTTTAAGTGGACAGAAGAAGTTGAGAAAAGTTTCAGGATATCGAAGGAGAAAATAGTAGAACAATCGATTCTAGTATTTCCATATTTCGGGAAGACATTTCAAGTACGATGTGATACTAGTGGAGTAGCAATTGGAGTAGTGTTGAGCCAAGATAATAGGCCTATTTCATATTTCAGTGAGAAGCTGAATGACACCAAGAGGAGTTACTCCACATATGATAAGGAATTTTATGCAGTAATTCAAGCCTTAAATAAGTGGAGGCACTAACTTGTTCCAAAATAATTTGTTTTGTACAACGATAATCAGGATTTACAATTCATAACCAAACAGGAGAAGTTAAATCAAAGACATGCTAAGTGGATAGAGTTTATGAAAAATTTCACTTTTGTCATTAAACATATTTATGGTGATGCTAACAAAGTTGTTGATGCATTGAGTAGGAGATGTTTGATTCTGCAGGAATTTCGAGTGAAAGCCTTAGGGTTCAAACACCTTAAGGAGATGTATTGTGATGATCCAAATTTTAAAGAGGCGTATGAAGCATGTGAAAATCCTGTTCTCAGAGACAAAAGTCAGTGGACGAAGTATCTGATTTAATATGGATTGTTGTTTAAAGGTAGCCAGTTGTGCATACCGAAGTGCTTGATGAGAGATAATCTGTTGAAGGAAAAATAAAGTGGAGGTCTAGTAGGACATTTTGGCCATGACAACACATTTGCACAATTGAACAACTCATACTATTGGCTACGTATGAGGGAATAAGTGAAGAAATTTGTAAGAAAATGTAAGATTTTCTAGTATGCAAAAGGAAAAGGACAGAACACTGGGTTATATCAGCCATTTCGTATTCCAGATAGGCCTTGGGATGTAATAAGAATGGATTTCATGTTGGGATTTCCAAGAACACAAAGGGGAAGTGATTCCATATTTGTTGTAGTTGATAGATTCTAAAAGATGGGACACTTTATCCCATGCCAGAAAACTAATGATGCAATGCACAATGCAAATTTGTTTTTCAAGGAAGTTGTGAGACTTCATGGGTTTCCCAAGAGTATTGTCTCAAATAGGGACACTAAATTTGTTGGTAATTTTTGGAGGACATTGTGGAAGAAAATGGGGATGGAACTGTCCTTTAGTTCAACATATCACCCTCAAACGGATGGACAAAGTGAGGTGGTAAATCAGATTTTAGGAATTTTTTTGAGTTTGGTCACTGAACATCATATCCAGTGGGATCATATTCTGTCACAAGCAGAGTTTGCATACAATGACTCACTAGACATGAGTACAAGAAAGATTCCATTCTAGATAATATATGGAGTGAATCCTAGAGGAGTATCAGAGTTGAGATATTTGGAGCATAATGAATTCAAAAATGCTGGAGTAGAAGACTTCGATGCAAAAATGAAAAAGCTTCATAATCAGATCAAAGAGCAGTTGCAGAACAACAACAGAGAATATAAATGCAAATTTGATCAACATAGGAGAGAACTTTGATTTGAAGTGGGAGATCAAGTTCTGGCACATCTCAGGAGAGAAAGGTTCCCAAGGGGAACATATAACAAGATGAAAAATGAAAAACATAAGACCATGCAAGATCCTAAGGAAAATTGATGCAAATGCTTATGATATAGAGCTACCAGAGGATGTGGGTATATCACCTATATTCAAAATTTCAGGCCTGTACCCTTATAGGGTGGATGGCACAAAAGGATCAGAATATCAAAAATAGATCCAATGGGAGAAGCATATGCCTATTGCAGAAAATCCGTAGATGGAGGAGATCATAGATTGGAGGATTGGTAAGAAGACCAGGATGAAAACTTAATTTGATTATTTGGTAAAGTGGAAAGGACACCCAATAGAATATTCTAGTTGGGTAAATGAAGCAGATATTCAAAAGCATGGAAAGTTAGTGCAGGAGCTCATGGACAAGAGTCCATGAATTTTTTTCTAGAGGAGTATGATGCAGGAGAATCATTACCAACATGTTAGTGGAGGAAAACCAAGTTCCCTAGCATGCATTTTGAAGTGATTTTTGAATTTTAAATATGGCATGTCACGTAAGTATCTTGAAAATATTGTAGTTAAAAAAGTTCTTAAATGTTAAGAGGCTGAACCATCACATGAGATCAATGGAGATTGTATTTTCTTTAATGTAATTAATAATAGTACAGATCTGAATCATTCACTCTTATCTATCTATATCGATCATTTATTGTAATAAGGATTAGTAGATGAAATCTTTTACTTTGATGAGATAAAACTAAGGTAGTCAGAGGGAAAACACTCTACGAGCCTTCATGTATAAATATATGTATTGTATGCCTAAATGAGTCTACTGGAAGTTATTTGAAGTTTCTATTGTTGAGGTTGTTGAAGCTTATCGAAGTTTTATGAGCCCATGTACATATCATTTGAATGAATATAACAGAGAAGCATTGATCCAAAGTGTCTGGTATTGTTGTTACTATGTCTATCTGAATGAATGGTAGGATTTTTGTTTAATTACAATGCTCTATTATTACTTGTTCTTATGTTATGAATGCATTACATGGTTTAAT
Source organism: Picea engelmannii (assembly GCA_009831015.1). Taxonomy (NCBI): domain Eukaryota; kingdom Viridiplantae; phylum Streptophyta; class Pinopsida; order Pinales; family Pinaceae; genus Picea; species Picea engelmannii. The sequence goes on along the minus strand of ML792705.1, from coordinate 754,827 downwards.
GTCTGAATATGTGAGGATTAGAAAAGTCTCAATTGTTTCTCTTATACGAGCTCATGGAAGGAGTGAATAGTGTCTACAAGGTGTGCATTGACAGGGTCTAGTTTGACTTAGAATCTCAGGAGAGATAAAATGAAGATTTACATGAAAGGAGTGCATATTTTTTGTAAGGTGTGCATTGACAGAGTCCATTTTGACTCAAAAGATCAGGAGGGATAATGTGAAGTTTCATTTGGAAAGTACTACAGAGGACCACACAAGGTGTGCGTAGGCAAAAACACACTCGAATTCATATTGTTTAGGAGGAACAATTGAGTTGTGTAAGAACTGTTGCAAGGAGTGCATAGTCACCCACAAAGGGGTTAAGTGAAAGAAACTTCTTGCAAGGTGTTCACATGGTCGAAATTCGGCTAAGTGTTGAAGAAGTCATCTTGAGAGTTGCAAGGAGTAAGTGTCAAAGAAAAATTCTGAGAAGTTAAAAGTTCCAAGGAGGAGAAAGCTCAAAAATGATAGCGGACAAAAATTCTTCAGTAGGGAGGAGCCCACTAAAAATTTCCCAATCAAAAAGCAATATCCGTTCGGAGGAATCAGGATCTTTCCAGACCGTGGGATCTGGGAAAGTTGCACGGAGGATAGTCTCAGAGTCCTTCGAAATTCCATGTATTCATAGGTTTGGAAGTGTTCAAGGAGAAGGATCACCGAAGTCTCGAAGCTATGAAGTAAATTGAGGCCATTAGTATTGAGGAGGATATGTGGCAGTAGATCTGAGAGTCCGGGAGATAAAGCTCTGGGATATTTGCATGGAGAAAAGAGCGATTTCTGCCAAAGTAGCGAAGGAAGTAGAGAATTGGACCATTGGATCCAGTAAGGATGTGTGGCAGAGATCCATGTGCTTTGGGAGAAGAGTGCTCGAGATGAAAAGCTAAGGAAGAAGCATAGCCATTGATGAGAAGTTGTCTGAAGCTACAAAGGTAAGAAGCTAATCCTAGTTGTCCGTTGTTGGAACACGTGGCATCATATCTATCACTCTGGTGATAGGACACTTCATATAAATTGAAGAGTAAGTTCCTAAAGGTTGAAAGTCCCGAAGGCTGGAGTAAACAAGAGTTATTGATAAATGGAGGGACATGTGGAGAGAGGATATTCACTCTGGAAGAAGTGAAGTGTGAAGGCATGAGAACTCCTGAAGGCCAGGACGTTAGAGTTCATCTGAGTCACTCATTGGAAAAGGATGTGTGGAAAAGTATATGCTACTCTAGAAGATTGACACTTCGAGAGAAAGAGGAGTAGATGAGAGTTGAATGGAAGTTGGCCGAAGTGGGAACAAGGGACAAACCTTGACCATTGATCAAGGTGAGCACATGGTGCTCGATCCGTAGCTCTGGGTACGAATCACTCCTGGGAAAAGTGTGTTTGGAATGCTTGGAACTCCCAAAGCTGAAGTCTAGAAGTGAATCACAGTTGTTGGTTGTTGGAGAGGCATGGGCTGTAGATTTCTATCTAGGTGATTTCATTGGTCCAGAGTTCAAGGAATTGAGAGTCAGCTATACTCAAAATAGTTGAAGCCTGAAATCACGAAGGGGGTGAGACAAATGATATAGTCCATGGTCATAAGGAAGAGGGGCCTAGCAGAGGAGATAACGCTTGCCATTTAGAGTTAATAGAAGTTCTAGAGAAAGGGTGTGTGAGTGAAACAAGCCTGCGTGGGTAACCAAAGGGGGCATGTGTGAATTGATTTCAGGGTCTAGCAGAGGCCTGAAGAGCTGATTCGGCTCAATAAATTGAATATCCTTGACCGGGAGGTTGCACAACCCTGAGGAGAGAAGGGTGGCTGCATCATCTCCCATTTCCACATAACTAAGGGAAGATGTAATTCAATTTGATGGACAAGAACTATTTGAACATAATGGTATGGATTGGTTGTAATAATTATTTACTAGAAATTTTTGAATGGTTTGTTTTAGTTAAGCTAGAGGAAATAAAGAGATTCTTTTTGGCTCATAATAATATTATGGGAATGGTTGGGACCCACAACATATTTAGTTCTAATTTATTGAGAATTATTTGAAGTCTTGTGTTGGGCATGCAATGACATGAAGTTGTGATTAACCAATAGATGAGGGCTAGTTTGCATAAAACTTATGACTCCTATTGGATGAACATGAGTCAAAATATTATGAGAATTATTCTTATATTACATACACGACATTCATACATATGTTTGATTATGGAATGTTAATCACAATACTTGAGATGACTAAATTATTCCTATCAATTTGATTTATATTTGGATGGTATAAGTGAAGGGAAAATTGGTTGAGGACATTTGTAACTAAATATTTAGGATTATTATATAGACTTCCATATTTTCCTCATACATATCACCTTACATAAGTAAATTTCCTCAAGTCCCATTCATTACAATTCCTTTTTCCATTCTTGTCCCATCTATATAATTAAGATGAAATGCATACAATTTAACATAATCAACATGGTTAATTTGAAGCAGAATTGGATTGTAGCATGAATGTATGACTGGGACGGACTTGGGAATTGTTTCTGGCTGATTGGTATCATTATGATATATATACATGATTTAAAGTTGAAATATTGAACAATCTCCTTGCAATTTTCTGTGTATATTTGAGGAAATGGTTGTATGTACAAACATTCTTACTGCAAATGAAAAATTTATTGGTGAATGGTAGCAGAGTTGTACTTCTATCCATGTTTTCACTTTTCCCCTTCATTTCCTTTTTGTGTTGCATGGTTATGTTACTCTCAAAGCCAAATTAATCATGGTGACAAATTGTATTAGATGTTTAATTTTATTGTGTCTTATATTTCATGTACTAATTTGACTATGATGGATATAGATGAGATTCTTCAATAGGGGTAGCAGTAGAGGAGGAAATAGAGGAAGAAGAGAGAGATTTCCTAACACATTTTGGCAATCTCGGGGGCACAAAAAGTTAAGATTCCCTATACATTTTGACATTGATTCTAATGAATTTCAACAACTAATTCAAATTGGGAATATAAATCGTGGTGGACATCATGCATTGCATTAGCCCCAAGTACCTCCTAATGTCATAAGGAAGCCTCACCTAGGTATTGTCAATGTTATTGAATCCCCTGTACAACCACATAATGATGGATGGGGTGGTATTCCTACAAATTCCTCCTTCGGTGCCAATCAATGGGCCATTGAACCCCCTACTCCTCTAGTTATTTTACTCCTCCTTTGGTTTACCCAACATTACCGGTTCATATTTTTGTTACAAATACATTTATGCCTCCTCTTCCTCCACCACATAAATATCACAAAACTCTCCTCCATAACTCTCAGAAAGACAAAGGAAAGCAACCAATTACCTCGTCCAACATGTCTAAGTCTTCTTCCTCTTCTCACTCCAAGATGAGATCAACAAATAGTGGTAAGAGAAACATAAGTGATATGCATCCATAAGTAGCACAACTTGAAAAGAAAAAGTCTCAATATGAAGACTTTGTCAGGGAAAGGGACAAATTATTTAGACACAATTTCCCTAAATTATTTTGACTTTATTTCAATTGATATTTGACAATGACATTACTATTTTTTGGAAAGATGGAAGAACCATGATATTTATTTTTGAGACTTAAAATATCTTGTTAAATTATGGGAGATACAAGTAATATATGTCATGGTATTTTTGATGCATGTTTATGGTATACTTATGGTGATGATTTTTTATATGTGATTATATTATGGAGCGACAAGGAAAATCTAGAAATGATTATTAAGATAAAGGATGCATGCTAGAGGGGGACCCCACCTATTTAGTTATTATATTATTTATTAATTATCCTTATCATATAAAACATTTGTCCTATTTATTAACTAAATTTATTTAACTTTAGTAACTAAAAGTAGTTCAACTAATTGAAGAACTACCTTTCAAGAGAATAAAAGGAAGAAAATAAGGATGAGGACATGAGAAATTCGAGATAGATACTTATGATAAGGTTTTCTCTTGTTTCAAGTGAGATTGGTGATATTCATTCTTTCATTTTCTGAGTTTTTATAAGATCTAAATCCTCTCATTGAAAACAAGATCACTCTAAAGGTGGCAAAGAAGAAATGACTAAGAAGCATAGAATTTTGAGATGCTTCAGAAGGTCATTTATTTATCTTAGTAGTATATTTAGTTTCATTAGAATTCCTTAATTAATTTTTATTTCTGATTAAGACTATTTTGTAGAGTCAAGACTCAGTGAGCTTGTGGCTTGGTTGATCCAATACATTTTAGTCTTGGTCTTTTTCTTTCAGACATCAGTTGTCTTTGTATGATTGTTAAAATTCCATCCTAGACTTCTAAATATGATTTTGGTCCATACCCTTGCAGGGGTTTGAAAATATGCATTTGGATGTAACTCAAAAAAGTCATCATTAATAAAAATATGGTTTATTCTCAATTTAGACTCATTGTTACTAGTTTTCA
>ML792705.1:721122-750246 GCA_009831015.1 Picea engelmannii | reverse complement strand
AAATACTATTTTCTTGTCCACTTGATATCTTGAAAATATTTGAATTATTATTCCATGGGCGTATTTGTTATGAATGTTAATGGATTATGCTATTGAATGTGATAACATCATATATTATCACCATATGCTTGCGTTGCTTGGTTGTTGAGGACTAGTAGTAGGTGTATTGCTTTGGGTCGAGTGCTCAACAGTGGACTTCATCAAACGTATGGACGAGGTAGGCCTTTTATCTTGTCTTTCTTGCATATTTTTTTATATAACATACTTGAGAATAGATTTATTTCTACAGTCATTTCCGTCTGTTGTGGTTTGCTCCTAGCCATAGAGATATTTTCCTCATAACATAATTGGTGACCATACTGTGGATTGAATCTTCTTTCTTGGGGTTTTGAGTGTTTTTCTCCTTAGATTTCTCTCATTCATATTGAGTATATTGCCATGTGATTTCTTATTAACATCCTTTTTTCACTCCAGGTCTGAGTCTTTCATCCTTCTCCTTAGCCTAGCTGTGTTTTTGACACTTATACATGGATTTTTTCTTGACAATCACATATATATGCATGTTGTCGTTCTGCAAGCTGCATACATACATGCTTCAACTTCTGTCCTTGATGATTGATGAGTCTTCTTAGGTCTTTGTAGTGACTTTTAAGTGTCTGTGGGATGACAGGAAACCTATCTTTGGTTGAATTTTTGGGTGGTTCCTTTGTCATCATCTTTTCATTTTGATTGTCCTTGTACATTGGGATGGGTGTTTTTGCTCCTTGGTACCCTACTTGAGTTGTCTCTTTCTATACACAATAGAGTCTTTATATATCAAGCTATTGTTCAGTCCATGCATTTTCATTTTTCTTATTTTGAAAATACAAAAATATTAGGTATTTTACATTGATTGGCATTTTGATATTTTGAGTCTTTGTCATTTATCTTAGTGCACGTAAAGAAAGATGGCATTTTTATTTAGAATTTCATAATTGAATTGAAAATTGCATTGTTTTCAGGAAGCCTATCATTCATTGAAAATTGAAGTTAGGACTTTGCATTGTATTCATATTTACTTTATTTTCTGAGTCATAACATCACCAGTTTCATGAATGCACCTCTTTGAGTAAGCACGACCATTAATATTAACGCTATAATTTAAAATTGATTAGTAACGATTTTATTTTCTAGGGTGCACAAACTATCTTAGGATTTAGTGCCTTGGAATAGGATTTTGTGAGTAAACTTCTCCAAGTCTATTAAATCAACATATGTGTTTGAATAAGGGAGTGGATAAATCCATTGTATAATCGGTAAGATTAGGAGGCTCTGCTTACACCAGAGTTAATCATGAGGTCGCACGAGGTCAGTTGAAGGGATATCCCTTCGATACCTTTTTAGCGTTAGAGATATTTCTGGGGATCTATTCATATTTGGGGATCTTTCTAGTGCTCTTACCTCCATGAGAGGAAGTGCTTTCAAGGTTTCGATATTTTCCACCCTACCCATACGGTGGACCTAACTTACGATTGCTCGCCTATACATTGGTTATACAATGATTTCTTTGTTCCTTGACTTAGGTGCCACATAAGTTACTTGCAGGGGTTATTCTGTAGGTACCCTGGGTCAGATAAGGGTCAGAAAACACACAACCTTTATGGAGGATTACCTCTCCGGGGTGATCTGACCAACTGGTTGTTAATCCCACGAGGGCCCTTACAACTGATTTTGTTACCTCTGATTTTTAGCAGGGAGTTTCAGGCCCCTCTTGAGCGAGGCATACCTACTTTAGGGAGGGAGGCCCCTTTCATCCACTTTATCCCATTTGTGTGCATATTGGCCATTTGATTATTTTTTGGTCTACACTTTGTTTATTAGTAGACCTTTGAGACTTTATACTATGCTTTGAGTTGTCATTATCATGGATAATGGAGTTCTGGTGACTCCCTCTTTTACCACTACTCCCCCCATGATGTTCACTCATTTCATGGGGACGAATCCGTCCATGTTTCATAATGGTATGAATAATTATGACACTCATTCCATGCCTTGGTTCTATAATCATTTTTCTCAGGGTATGCCATACATGTCTTCACACTTTCCACCCTCTTTCTTGCCTCCTTATTCTCCCTCTTCGTTTGGTGGGAGTCATATCCCTCAAACAAATCTTACGATAGGAGGCTGGAATCTTCCTTCCTGTGAGTCCACTTTGCGAGGAGAAGGTGCTCAAATGGGCGGTCATTATACTTATTACACTCCGTCCACTTATCCCTCTTCTGCTATGCTAGTTCCTATGATACTTTTCCCATGGAGGACCTCCATCTGTCCTCTAGTGTTTCATCCAGGGGGAGTTATTTTTATAGTATGGGAAAACCCCTTCACGAATTTCCTTCGTCTGGGGGAAACATATGTCCTCACATGAGTAACCCTGGTCATGTTGCTTTCTCTTCACAAGAAGCTTCCTTGGTGTCGATGCCCTTAAAACCCTTTATGAATCAATATGGAGGAGGATACTATCCTGTCAAACAGGGATAGGGTGCAAACTAGGATGCTTCCTATCTTGCAATTCCTCAAAACCAATCTTTCCGAGGACCTTGGTCTCAAATGCCACAACCCACCACCACCACAAGTCCAGTTACTGCAAGTCATACTAGCATTATATCACCAACCTCTCTTAGTCATGTTGGAGATCGGTCAACAACCTCTGTAAGGCATGTTGAAGATCAACAACCAGCCACTGTAAGTCATGCTAGGGGAACAAGTCTAGTCATTGCTGGTCACACTGTACTTTCATCACCAACCTCTGCTAGTCATGTTGGGGATTCATCATCAACTTCTGCTAGTCATGTTGAAGGTTTGTCACCAGCTACTGCAAGTCATGCTAGGGGCATTCATATGATTGGGAATCCTATATGTGTCAGACATAAGGCCATATTCCTTTGCAGGACTTGTGAAGGAAATCACCTTACTCGTTTGCGTCCTGCTACTATTGGGATATTGAAAGCATGGTTCTCACTTGAGGGCCCTTCAGGTTCTGAGTCATCTGTGGTTTCCCCACACTCCGTTCCTTCTTTGGTTGATACAACAGTCATACCGATGCAATCTTCAGTTGACACCCATCTTCCTTTAGGGGTTGATGTATCCCTTGACCTTGTTGTCTCACATCTCATTCAACCAGTGGTCATGTCGATGAAATGATTGACCGACACCTCTCTAATGTTCGGGGGTGATGCGTCTCTTGAAATTTTTGTCTCGCATCCTGTTCAACCAATGATCATGTCGATGCAATCTTCGACCAACACCAATCCTATTTTTGGGGGAGATGCATCTCTTAATCTTGTTGTCTTGCATCCTATTCAACCAATGGTTTAATAAGTGGTCATGCCGATGCAATTTTCGGTCGATCCCGCTTTTATAATTCTATTTCTATACCTTCTATACCATGTCATTAGAATTTATAGTACTACACCTTCTGAATAAGAGAGAGTTTTACTCTCCCTGAGTGCTCTCCCTCCAAGTCTTGAAAAGGTTCCCTTTTACTGGGATGGTCTTGTAGGGTATCCAATGCATCCTCCTATGTCCTTTGAAGTAAAAGACATTATCCGATATATCATGGAGAAGGTAACCTCTGCTAGCACTTTATCCTCCTTGACTTGGAGAGCTTTGGGTTTTCCCAAGATTGTGTCGGTTATTCATAAGATAATGACCTTTTACATAAGTCTAACACGGGATCCTTGGCCTTCCCCATGACATGCTTCCTAGAAAATCTCAAGCGAGTCTAATTTAATCTCTTTTCCAACTAGTCTAAAAAAGTGAAAATATTGTCGAGTGATTTTTTCCCTTTCACACTCGTTAAATTTGACTTACAAGGTTGTGAGTCTTAGTTAAGCTCTTTTCCGACTCATTTTCAAAAAGAGAAAATATTTCCAAGTGAACTTTTCTCTTTCACACTCATAAATTGGATTTTAAAGGATGTCTATTTGGTACAAGTTTATCCCTTTTTCAAACCAGGTAGACTAAGATTATGAAAAAGAACATTTTTTGGCGTTAATTTGTGATTGCATCTCATGCCCTTGCTTCCAGTATTGAGTCTATAGCTGGTTCTCACTTTGCATTATAAACCGTTTGCCTCAGTATTTTTGCATCCTCAACCAAGCAAAGCCTCGTTTATATCCTTCTCAACTTGACACTCTATACACATTCCCTAGAGTGTCCATCTCCTGCATGCACCAACTTACATTGAGAATAGGTATGTTCCAGTGTTGGAACTAGTTTTGCTTACTTGTGACACTCGTTTCCTCCTCTATATCATAAAATTCATTTGACTATGAAAAAAAAAAACGACAGGTGGGAAGGGAGTATTATCTTATCTTGGAAGAAATTGTGTCACCTTTGAATAGAGAACAAAGTTATTGAGTCCACTTGTCATCATAATTTTGGGTTTAGCATGCCCTTAGGAAGCTGAGCTCGTTACAAAGATTTTTTCTCCCGTGACTGGTTACTCTTCTAGTCCCTATGGAGATCTTGATTGATGCCTCCTGCATCTCATGGTTTCATCACTGAGTCTATGCTATTGGAGTCTTCCATATGTCTCATGCTCTTGTTCAAAGGATTTCTATCAACCTGTGTCGGCCATTCCTCAGAACTCTTGACTTTTCATGTCATCCATACCCTCATTTTGTCTCAGAATCACATACTGTAGTCCTATTACACACCCCAGTACTACTTCCATAATTGGTAGGTAACCTTGAACCCAACAATCGACATTTCATCATTGGTCCTTGACTGGGTGGTTTCCCTTGTGTTCGATGGAAAGACATCTATTTACACATTGGGATTCATGCAATGTCTTGGATTCCATTAGCCTTATTGGTGGTTTCCCTGCCTTTGTCAGCAGTTTCCTCATTGGATGATATTCAGAGGGTCTTTTTTGTGTATTTCTTTCACTTGGCACATGTGAAAGACGCAAAAGGTCATTGGTTTTTGAACATGTTCTTCATCCGATTTCCTCCAAATCATGAAGCTACTGCTTTGTACCTCATGATGAATGATGAGAGATGCCTTAATGCTCTCCTTTTAACGGGTCTCCTTCCATCGAATTCATCTCATTTATTATGTAAACGAGGCCCAAAGTCCTATGAGTACCTTAAGGCTTGCAGTCATTAGTGGTAGGTTCTCTTGCCATCGACAACTAGGAATACATCAATGTCTCTTGATCGATGGATTCTTCAAGTGTTCGACCCCGAATCCTTTATTCACACTTTTAAGAATGTACTCGGTGCCTTGATACCTACTTTCATCATTGGTAGGATGTCTCGCATTTGTTAAAGTTATACCTTAATGACTGGTAATCAAACAATGTCTCATTGTGTTCGACCTCAACTCCTTTATTCACACGATGTATACTTGCACCTTTGGCGGATTGTGTAGAAGACTCGAAGACATCAGTATGTGGCCACAACTTTCCTGAGCTGTTTCTTCCTTTTCATTAGACCAATTCCTATATGACTTTAGTGATCATGAGAGATCATATTGTACTCCATTGTATATAGATATATTTAGATTGATTTTGAGACTGGTTCTACTAGGCCTTGTTCATGACTATGACAGATTTTGGCATGTAACCGTATTTGTATTTTCCTATTCATGGCCACAAACATTTGTTTGGTATATTTTCACATGGTTCTGCAGTGTAATTCAAATTGGCAGCCATGTATGCAAAGTCAATGCAAAATGTAATGAGCAACTAGTTCTCCCAGCTGGTTCCCCATCACTCCACTTCTGGGTTTTTATAATGTATTTCAACCATCACAGATACTCCTCTGACCTCACACATTAGGGTCTATCTGTTATAGAAGTATTTTCCTCATCCCATGCAATCTTGCACATAAGGCATTTTTCCATTTCCCCATACAAACTTTTCATCCCTTTTTGCAAATCCCAGAGATAAAAATACATTTTTTCCACATTGGCGCACCTTGCCTACTATACATCATGCATATATGCATGTTGCACCACTACAACCCACGTACATTGGGAAATGTGCCCAAAAATGAAAAATAGTGTCGGGTTTCCATGTCACGACAGAAGATCAATGATCCTTGGCCTTCCATATACTGGAAATGTTTCGACTTGGCCCTTCAGTTCCACTTGAAGGTTATAAATGGGCCAATCCCGAGCTATGGAAAAGAGGAGAAATAATTAAACTTTGAGAGCAAAGTTACTCTGGAGGAATTATTCACTTCACATTGAGTCTGCATCCCTTTATCCTTTAAGTATGAACACAATGTTTATCCCCCAATCTCTTCCCTTATTGAGTGAGAAATCCATTGTCTCTCTTACATGAGCTTGCCTTTGGTGGAGGATTGAAGTGGTGGAGGCCCAACGAGAAGGAACTTAGTTTCTCGGTTCCAAACCGTGCTGACAAAGAAGTCTGTAACTTATTCACTTCTGTTGATTATATCTTAATAGAAATACTCTTTTCTCGTCCAATTGATATCTTGCAAATATTTGAATTATTATTCCATGGACGTATTTGTTATGAATGTTAATGGATTATTCTATTGAATGTGATAACATCATATATTATCACCATATGATTTCTTTGCTTGGTTGTTGAGGACTAGTTACAGGTGTATTGCTTTGGGTCGAGTGCTCAACGATGGAATTCATCGAACGTCTGGATGAGGTAGGAATTTTATCTTGTCTTGCTAGAATATTTGTTTATATAGCATACTTGAGAATAGAGTTTATTTCTGCAGTCATTTCCCTCTGTTGTGGTTTTCTCGTAGCCATAGAGAGATTTTCCTCGTAATATTGAGGCACTTAACATTAGTGATGAAAAGATTGTGATGGGAGAAACTACTGGTAAATCTGAAGAAATCCTCTTTTATGAAGACATAACTCATTTACTTGGGTTTTGTAATCTCTTCAAATGAATTGAATATGGATCCAGAAAAGGTGAGAGCAATCAGAAAATGGCCATCGTGAAGGAGATTATTTGAGGTGAGAAGCTTCCATGGATTAGCAAGTTTCTATCAGAGGTTCATTAGAAATTTTAGTGTTATTTGTTCACCTATATTAGATACGGTGAAGAGGAGACACACGTATTTTAAGTGGACAGAAGAAGTTGAGAAAAGTTTCAGGATATCGAAGGAGAAAATAGTAGAACAATCGATTCTAGTATTTCCATATTTCGGGAAGACATTTCAAGTACGATGTGATACTAGTGGAGTAGCAATTGGAGTAGTGTTGAGCCAAGATAATAGGCCTATTTCATATTTCAGTGAGAAGCTGAATGACACCAAGAGGAGTTACTCCACATATGATAAGGAATTTTATGCAGTAATTCAAGCCTTAAATAAGTGGAGGCACTAACTTGTTCCAAAATAATTTGTTTTGTACAACGATAATCAGGATTTACAATTCATAACCAAACAGGAGAAGTTAAATCAAAGACATGCTAAGTGGATAGAGTTTATGAAAAATTTCACTTTTGTCATTAAACATATTTATGGTGATGCTAACAAAGTTGTTGATGCATTGAGTAGGAGATGTTTGATTCTGCAGGAATTTCGAGTGAAAGCCTTAGGGTTCAAACACCTTAAGGAGATGTATTGTGATGATCCAAATTTTAAAGAGGCGTATGAAGCATGTGAAAATCCTGTTCTCAGAGACAAAAGTCAGTGGACGAAGTATCTGATTTAATATGGATTGTTGTTTAAAGGTAGCCAGTTGTGCATACCGAAGTGCTTGATGAGAGATAATCTGTTGAAGGAAAAATAAAGTGGAGGTCTAGTAGGACATTTTGGCCATGACAACACATTTGCACAATTGAACAACTCATACTATTGGCTACGTATGAGGGAATAAGTGAAGAAATTTGTAAGAAAATGTAAGATTTTCTAGTATGCAAAAGGAAAAGGACAGAACACTGGGTTATATCAGCCATTTCGTATTCCAGATAGGCCTTGGGATGTAATAAGAATGGATTTCATGTTGGGATTTCCAAGAACACAAAGGGGAAGTGATTCCATATTTGTTGTAGTTGATAGATTCTAAAAGATGGGACACTTTATCCCATGCCAGAAAACTAATGATGCAATGCACAATGCAAATTTGTTTTTCAAGGAAGTTGTGAGACTTCATGGGTTTCCCAAGAGTATTGTCTCAAATAGGGACACTAAATTTGTTGGTAATTTTTGGAGGACATTGTGGAAGAAAATGGGGATGGAACTGTCCTTTAGTTCAACATATCACCCTCAAACGGATGGACAAAGTGAGGTGGTAAATCAGATTTTAGGAATTTTTTTGAGTTTGGTCACTGAACATCATATCCAGTGGGATCATATTCTGTCACAAGCAGAGTTTGCATACAATGACTCACTAGACATGAGTACAAGAAAGATTCCATTCTAGATAATATATGGAGTGAATCCTAGAGGAGTATCAGAGTTGAGATATTTGGAGCATAATGAATTCAAAAATGCTGGAGTAGAAGACTTCGATGCAAAAATGAAAAAGCTTCATAATCAGATCAAAGAGCAGTTGCAGAACAACAACAGAGAATATAAATGCAAATTTGATCAACATAGGAGAGAACTTTGATTTGAAGTGGGAGATCAAGTTCTGGCACATCTCAGGAGAGAAAGGTTCCCAAGGGGAACATATAACAAGATGAAAAATGAAAAACATAAGACCATGCAAGATCCTAAGGAAAATTGATGCAAATGCTTATGATATAGAGCTACCAGAGGATGTGGGTATATCACCTATATTCAAAATTTCAGGCCTGTACCCTTATAGGGTGGATGGCACAAAAGGATCAGAATATCAAAAATAGATCCAATGGGAGAAGCATATGCCTATTGCAGAAAATCCGTAGATGGAGGAGATCATAGATTGGAGGATTGGTAAGAAGACCAGGATGAAAACTTAATTTGATTATTTGGTAAAGTGGAAAGGACACCCAATAGAATATTCTAGTTGGGTAAATGAAGCAGATATTCAAAAGCATGGAAAGTTAGTGCAGGAGCTCATGGACAAGAGTCCATGAATTTTTTTCTAGAGGAGTATGATGCAGGAGAATCATTACCAACATGTTAGTGGAGGAAAACCAAGTTCCCTAGCATGCATTTTGAAGTGATTTTTGAATTTTAAATATGGCATGTCACGTAAGTATCTTGAAAATATTGTAGTTAAAAAAGTTCTTAAATGTTAAGAGGCTGAACCATCACATGAGATCAATGGAGATTGTATTTTCTTTAATGTAATTAATAATAGTACAGATCTGAATCATTCACTCTTATCTATCTATATCGATCATTTATTGTAATAAGGATTAGTAGATGAAATCTTTTACTTTGATGAGATAAAACTAAGGTAGTCAGAGGGAAAACACTCTACGAGCCTTCATGTATAAATATATGTATTGTATGCCTAAATGAGTCTACTGGAAGTTATTTGAAGTTTCTATTGTTGAGGTTGTTGAAGCTTATCGAAGTTTTATGAGCCCATGTACATATCATTTGAATGAATATAACAGAGAAGCATTGATCCAAAGTGTCTGGTATTGTTGTTACTATGTCTATCTGAATGAATGGTAGGATTTTTGTTTAATTACAATGCTCTATTATTACTTGTTCTTATGTTATGAATGCATTACATGGTTTAATGTCTGAATATGTGAGGATTAGAAAAGTCTCAATTGTTTCTCTTATACGAGCTCATGGAAGGAGTGAATAGTGTCTACAAGGTGTGCATTGACAGGGTCTAGTTTGACTTAGAATCTCAGGAGAGATAAAATGAAGATTTACATGAAAGGAGTGCATATTTTTTGTAAGGTGTGCATTGACAGAGTCCATTTTGACTCAAAAGATCAGGAGGGATAATGTGAAGTTTCATTTGGAAAGTACTACAGAGGACCACACAAGGTGTGCGTAGGCAAAAACACACTCGAATTCATATTGTTTAGGAGGAACAATTGAGTTGTGTAAGAACTGTTGCAAGGAGTGCATAGTCACCCACAAAGGGGTTAAGTGAAAGAAACTTCTTGCAAGGTGTTCACATGGTCGAAATTCGGCTAAGTGTTGAAGAAGTCATCTTGAGAGTTGCAAGGAGTAAGTGTCAAAGAAAAATTCTGAGAAGTTAAAAGTTCCAAGGAGGAGAAAGCTCAAAAATGATAGCGGACAAAAATTCTTCAGTAGGGAGGAGCCCACTAAAAATTTCCCAATCAAAAAGCAATATCCGTTCGGAGGAATCAGGATCTTTCCAGACCGTGGGATCTGGGAAAGTTGCACGGAGGATAGTCTCAGAGTCCTTCGAAATTCCATGTATTCATAGGTTTGGAAGTGTTCAAGGAGAAGGATCACCGAAGTCTCGAAGCTATGAAGTAAATTGAGGCCATTAGTATTGAGGAGGATATGTGGCAGTAGATCTGAGAGTCCGGGAGATAAAGCTCTGGGATATTTGCATGGAGAAAAGAGCGATTTCTGCCAAAGTAGCGAAGGAAGTAGAGAATTGGACCATTGGATCCAGTAAGGATGTGTGGCAGAGATCCATGTGCTTTGGGAGAAGAGTGCTCGAGATGAAAAGCTAAGGAAGAAGCATAGCCATTGATGAGAAGTTGTCTGAAGCTACAAAGGTAAGAAGCTAATCCTAGTTGTCCGTTGTTGGAACACGTGGCATCATATCTATCACTCTGGTGATAGGACACTTCATATAAATTGAAGAGTAAGTTCCTAAAGGTTGAAAGTCCCGAAGGCTGGAGTAAACAAGAGTTATTGATAAATGGAGGGACATGTGGAGAGAGGATATTCACTCTGGAAGAAGTGAAGTGTGAAGGCATGAGAACTCCTGAAGGCCAGGACGTTAGAGTTCATCTGAGTCACTCATTGGAAAAGGATGTGTGGAAAAGTATATGCTACTCTAGAAGATTGACACTTCGAGAGAAAGAGGAGTAGATGAGAGTTGAATGGAAGTTGGCCGAAGTGGGAACAAGGGACAAACCTTGACCATTGATCAAGGTGAGCACATGGTGCTCGATCCGTAGCTCTGGGTACGAATCACTCCTGGGAAAAGTGTGTTTGGAATGCTTGGAACTCCCAAAGCTGAAGTCTAGAAGTGAATCACAGTTGTTGGTTGTTGGAGAGGCATGGGCTGTAGATTTCTATCTAGGTGATTTCATTGGTCCAGAGTTCAAGGAATTGAGAGTCAGCTATACTCAAAATAGTTGAAGCCTGAAATCACGAAGGGGGTGAGACAAATGATATAGTCCATGGTCATAAGGAAGAGGGGCCTAGCAGAGGAGATAACGCTTGCCATTTAGAGTTAATAGAAGTTCTAGAGAAAGGGTGTGTGAGTGAAACAAGCCTGCGTGGGTAACCAAAGGGGGCATGTGTGAATTGATTTCAGGGTCTAGCAGAGGCCTGAAGAGCTGATTCGGCTCAATAAATTGAATATCCTTGACCGGGAGGTTGCACAACCCTGAGGAGAGAAGGGTGGCTGCATCATCTCCCATTTCCACATAACTAAGGGAAGATGTAATTCAATTTGATGGACAAGAACTATTTGAACATAATGGTATGGATTGGTTGTAATAATTATTTACTAGAAATTTTTGAATGGTTTGTTTTAGTTAAGCTAGAGGAAATAAAGAGATTCTTTTTGGCTCATAATAATATTATGGGAATGGTTGGGACCCACAACATATTTAGTTCTAATTTATTGAGAATTATTTGAAGTCTTGTGTTGGGCATGCAATGACATGAAGTTGTGATTAACCAATAGATGAGGGCTAGTTTGCATAAAACTTATGACTCCTATTGGATGAACATGAGTCAAAATATTATGAGAATTATTCTTATATTACATACACGACATTCATACATATGTTTGATTATGGAATGTTAATCACAATACTTGAGATGACTAAATTATTCCTATCAATTTGATTTATATTTGGATGGTATAAGTGAAGGGAAAATTGGTTGAGGACATTTGTAACTAAATATTTAGGATTATTATATAGACTTCCA
Organism: Picea engelmannii; assembly: GCA_009831015.1. Lineage (NCBI taxonomy): Eukaryota > Viridiplantae > Streptophyta > Pinopsida > Pinales > Pinaceae > Picea > Picea engelmannii. Next base: position 738,229 of record ML792705.1, on the reverse strand, counting down.
TATTTTCCTCATACATATCACCTTACATAAGTAAATTTCCTCAAGTCCCATTCATTACAATTCCTTTTTCCATTCTTGTCCCATCTATATAATTAAGATGAAATGCATACAATTTAACATAATCAACATGGTTAATTTGAAGCAGAATTGGATTGTAGCATGAATGTATGACTGGGACGGACTTGGGAATTGTTTCTGGCTGATTGGTATCATTATGATATATATACATGATTTAAAGTTGAAATATTGAACAATCTCCTTGCAATTTTCTGTGTATATTTGAGGAAATGGTTGTATGTACAAACATTCTTACTGCAAATGAAAAATTTATTGGTGAATGGTAGCAGAGTTGTACTTCTATCCATGTTTTCACTTTTCCCCTTCATTTCCTTTTTGTGTTGCATGGTTATGTTACTCTCAAAGCCAAATTAATCATGGTGACAAATTGTATTAGATGTTTAATTTTATTGTGTCTTATATTTCATGTACTAATTTGACTATGATGGATATAGATGAGATTCTTCAATAGGGGTAGCAGTAGAGGAGGAAATAGAGGAAGAAGAGAGAGATTTCCTAACACATTTTGGCAATCTCGGGGGCACAAAAAGTTAAGATTCCCTATACATTTTGACATTGATTCTAATGAATTTCAACAACTAATTCAAATTGGGAATATAAATCGTGGTGGACATCATGCATTGCATTAGCCCCAAGTACCTCCTAATGTCATAAGGAAGCCTCACCTAGGTATTGTCAATGTTATTGAATCCCCTGTACAACCACATAATGATGGATGGGGTGGTATTCCTACAAATTCCTCCTTCGGTGCCAATCAATGGGCCATTGAACCCCCTACTCCTCTAGTTATTTTACTCCTCCTTTGGTTTACCCAACATTACCGGTTCATATTTTTGTTACAAATACATTTATGCCTCCTCTTCCTCCACCACATAAATATCACAAAACTCTCCTCCATAACTCTCAGAAAGACAAAGGAAAGCAACCAATTACCTCGTCCAACATGTCTAAGTCTTCTTCCTCTTCTCACTCCAAGATGAGATCAACAAATAGTGGTAAGAGAAACATAAGTGATATGCATCCATAAGTAGCACAACTTGAAAAGAAAAAGTCTCAATATGAAGACTTTGTCAGGGAAAGGGACAAATTATTTAGACACAATTTCCCTAAATTATTTTGACTTTATTTCAATTGATATTTGACAATGACATTACTATTTTTTGGAAAGATGGAAGAACCATGATATTTATTTTTGAGACTTAAAATATCTTGTTAAATTATGGGAGATACAAGTAATATATGTCATGGTATTTTTGATGCATGTTTATGGTATACTTATGGTGATGATTTTTTATATGTGATTATATTATGGAGCGACAAGGAAAATCTAGAAATGATTATTAAGATAAAGGATGCATGCTAGAGGGGGACCCCACCTATTTAGTTATTATATTATTTATTAATTATCCTTATCATATAAAACATTTGTCCTATTTATTAACTAAATTTATTTAACTTTAGTAACTAAAAGTAGTTCAACTAATTGAAGAACTACCTTTCAAGAGAATAAAAGGAAGAAAATAAGGATGAGGACATGAGAAATTCGAGATAGATACTTATGATAAGGTTTTCTCTTGTTTCAAGTGAGATTGGTGATATTCATTCTTTCATTTTCTGAGTTTTTATAAGATCTAAATCCTCTCATTGAAAACAAGATCACTCTAAAGGTGGCAAAGAAGAAATGACTAAGAAGCATAGAATTTTGAGATGCTTCAGAAGGTCATTTATTTATCTTAGTAGTATATTTAGTTTCATTAGAATTCCTTAATTAATTTTTATTTCTGATTAAGACTATTTTGTAGAGTCAAGACTCAGTGAGCTTGTGGCTTGGTTGATCCAATACATTTTAGTCTTGGTCTTTTTCTTTCAGACATCAGTTGTCTTTGTATGATTGTTAAAATTCCATCCTAGACTTCTAAATATGATTTTGGTCCATACCCTTGCAGGGGTTTGAAAATATGCATTTGGATGTAACTCAAAAAAGTCATCATTAATAAAAATATGGTTTATTCTCAATTTAGACTCATTGTTACTAGTTTTCAAATTGTATGTATTCTTTATTTGTTCATTTAAATTTCATAAAAAAATGCACACAAAGATTTTTTACATTTTTTAAGCAAATCATATAACTCGATAATAACACCAGGCCTAAGAACATATTTCTTGAGGGTTTATTGATAATTTTTAACAAGCTATAAGCCCATGGTAACATTCACTCCTATCTCACCCTACCCTAGTGGGATTCGAAAATGCTTGAGTGCGGACTTTCCATTCCTTGCATCAACTTGAAACAATTCATGATGTGACAGACAGATAGGTTGGTTGGATGAGTGATCAATGAAATATCAGGTGGAAGTATGTGTTATATTATTTGCATGACTAGAAATAGTGTCTACGTTTTGTCGGGCACACAGGGGGTAGGAGGGGGGTTGCAGGGAGGCGGGAGCCCCCCATAAATTATTTTTTTCCTTAGTTTTCATGCTTGTTTTTGGGTGGTTTTTTGACACATGGTTTTTTCACCGATGGTTTTCTATTTCTGATTAAGAAATTAGGGTTTTTGACTAATCCAGGTCATTGGATTAGGGTTTTGGATGTCGTTGGCTCCTATATTTATATTGTATTGTAAATAATGTATGATGAAAATGAATATAAAATATGCCGGTTTTCCTGGTTTGGGTTTCCAAGGGAAAAATATCTGTGTAATTTGTGTATTTTCCATTGCATATTTTATGTTCTTTTATTGAAAATCTGTTTGCAGTGAAATATTGTATAAGGTTAAAATCTACAAGGAATAACATTGAATCGAGAGTTGGACGAATCCAATTTTTGGCTAAGTGTTTGGTCTACGACAGAGAATGAAGGTGCTATGGAGACAAGGAACATATCAAATCAGTAGAGTGACTAGCTATCTAGCTAGAGCGTTCGGTGATTTTTTCCATGAGGTGACTATCTTAGCACACAGAGCTTGAGACACAATGAACTAGGTCTGCATGAAGGAAGATCCAAGAAATTTCACACTACAAGTTGGGTGCACACTTGGTGTGTTTGATTGAAGTCAGGCTTGGTGACTCTCTGGTAGGAGTTTGACATAGAGTTGGGCATACAAAGAGAACACAAGTTGGTAAAGGACATAGACGACCACAAGGAACATTGAGGACAATGAACGAGAGTTTGGAAAAGGTGAAATGAAGTCTGTGATGGGATTTGTGATCACAGGTTCAGTTGTATCATAACATATGTATGCGACAAAGAAGTCAGTTGAATGAATTTGTTGAGTTGGACACTCTTGTGAAATGGTTGGTTCACTCTTGTAATATATTGTATGTTGTAACAATACTTGGGTGTTAGGATGTGTTGAGGTTGCCCGTTTACACAATCTCTCACTATGTACATTGTGCATATTGTTTACTTGTGCAATTTTTCTAAGTGTTGAATGTTTGTCATAATTGAAATTGATAAATATTCTAAGCGTTAAGGTGTATTCCGAGTTGAGTACAATTGGTTAGTCTCACCATCGAGTTGGAAAGGTTGTGGTTCCACATGGATCCTCCATCCACTGGATGACTTGGGTGCACCAAGTTAGTTTTGACTCAAGAGATATTTGTGAGGGCCTAACATATGTTATCACAACATGTTGCGAAGCGTGGGGTAGTTCTATAGTGCAATGTAAGGGTGTTCAATCGCATATCTACATCATAGAAGTGATCCAAAGTTTAAGTAAATCTAGGGTTGTTCTCTTAACTCTATGGAATGTTGGATGCTCCATTGAATAGGTGAAAGACCTAGAACATGATAGAATGTTATGTGATAGGTTGGCACAATGTGCAATGAACATTACATAGTTGGCATGAAGAGTTGAGGTGAGTATACCACAGGTTTCTTGGTGTAGTAGAAAAGTTAAGGCAAGTTGGAGGCACACACCATAGGTAAATATGTGTGATGCAAGCTCAAGGCTCGACTGGACCCAAGAGATGGAAGTCATGCATGAATGTTAATACATGATGGGCATTGCAAAGAAAAGATTGACATAGTGTCGAGAAGGCTTGAAGAGGATGCTTGATATTACATGATGGAAATCCTATGATGATGAGACATGGTAGAATAGAATGAACATTGTGAATTGAAACTTGGCGCAATTACGATAAGGATTGAAGAAGATGTGCAAGATTGAGGAACAAACAAAATTCTACGATGATGAGGTGAGGACCCTTTTGGATGGAACCAATTCTATAGAGATGATAAGGATGGGGATGTTCAACAAGGAGGATGCTTAAGGAAAAGGAGATGTTACAACAAGGAAGAAGTTGCTTGATTACAGAGGAAGACTTGTTCGATGTTTTCTTTGTAACAAAAAACCACTTCGTAGTAGGTTGTCCTATGAAGACTAAGTTGGAATGATTGGAAGAATACCAAGTGAAGCAGGCAAAGGAGAATATTTCCATCACAATGGAAGTATTCCAAACACCCACACCTTCAAAGGAGATGTTGGAAGAAGTGCATGCATTGGTAGCATGTCTAGATAAGTTCAAGGATAAAGGTCACATACAACATTCACAAGGTGAAGGAGAAGGAATTTGATTTGTGGATGCAATGGTGAATGAGGTGAAGGTGTTGATTTGGTGGACATCAATGTGACCCACGACCTTGTGAGTGAGAGGACCGCAAAGTCGCTCCATCGTAGACCTAATATAAACATGACCATGTACAAGGTGGTCAACCTAGTAGTGGAACCGATAGTTGGTGTGGTTTTCTCCTCACCTTTGAGAGTTGGAAGTCGGTTTGGTAAGTGGGACTTGATGGTTGCTCCATTGGATGATCATGCATTGGCATTGGGGCAAGATTTTCTCTAATTTTCCAAGGCAGTTACACTCCTGCACACAGGTTTCTTGTATTTCTTGAATGAAGCCAAAATGCCAATTATTCCCATGATGATGAAGAGGAAGCTCGAATGAATACCCGTGATGTCTACGATAAATTTAATTGAGGGATTCAATGGAAGGGTGGAGAAACCTTCCAACTCGATGCAACAACAAGGGGTGAGTTAGGCCATGGTGACCTTGGGAGGATTGGGCCAAAGAGAACAAAGGTTGACAATAATGAAGACATTGGTGAAGTCTATCTTGGAGAAGATAGATCGGTTATGAAGCTTGTAGTGTCGGGAGAAAGAGTGTGAGGGCAAGTTGAGGTCATGTTGATGGGTGAAATTGAACACTCGCCAACTGGAAGAGTGGATCCGGTCCGGGGTTGTCTAAATAACCCAAGCCATTTGGGATAACCCACCCTGATGGGTTTAGCGGCTCCATTAGCCGATCTAAGTCCTAGGAAAACAAAAGAAAACTACACTAAGGAACTAATCTAAATGAAAACAATAATTAAAGAAAACTAAATAACAAATCTAAAATACATATATACAATCTATTACCTAAATTATACAACTATAATTCTATAAAATTAAATGCTCAATTACCAACATAATCAGATCCAATTACAAATATACAATATTTACATATTACATATTTAAATGAAAACCTGCAAAAATCATTTGTGAACTGTCCTAAGACAGCGAAACTATTGTTTTTTATTTTTATAATTTTATAAGAAAGATTGAATAAAAACTAATCTAAGCTAAGCAACTAAAAACATAATTCTAACTATGAATATAAACTATATATATATCTAACTAAACTACTTAAATAACGCTAATAAATTAACTATCAAATAACAAATAACAAACTAACCTGAAGTAACGCTTCAGGTTTGTCCCGTATGAAATAGTTGATTCAGCTATTCGGTGGGAGGAAACCTGCACCAGATTCTCCACGAGATTCTTGTAAACTAGAAGCAATTGTGCTCTTGAAATATAAATGACAGGACAAACAAGACATAAAAAATTACAGCAATTTTATGATTTACAAACCATTACAATTAGATAAATTTGTGTGCAACAATTTGTGCAAAATGATTCATTTAACGAAAAAGGTAAACCTGTAATTCATTAAACTGAAGCAAGGTAATTGTTGTACTTTTTAAATAAAAGAGATCAGATATGGACAAAATATAAATAAAATCACATCAACATGCAATGAATCATGATAGCTAAAGTAGTCGATGACTGATTACAAACTGATATGAATAAAATCTGAAACAAAAGTTTGATATATTGAAAGCAAAAGCTGTTACAAGACATCAACTTTCATCCCAGCCTGTATCATAAATCCATAGTCTAGTTCTCTCCACATTGATCATGATTTTTACAAAAAAATAACAAGTATTTAAAGACTTCCTACAGGGTAAAACATCCCTGTGGGGATTATCAAAACAATTTACAAAAAATATGGGAATAATATCCCAAGTTTGACTAAAACTAACAACCTATAATAAAAATGTATCAAAAAAACATCTCTCAAACTGCCACAACATGCCCAATTGATCATTGTAATTTGTATGCACCTGAAAGAGGACAAAAATAGACAAGATTAGAGGATATTTTATTGATAAAATTGACAAAAATCTAATTTTTAAGACTAGCTACAGAATCTGATGATTCTGTAGCTGGTCTAATTTGAGTATAGAATCGTTTTAAAATCAATCCAAAACTTAACAAAATTATATTAAACCAAAACTAATTCCAAACGAAGCAAATCATTTGTACCATAACAAATCAAAACCTGTATGCAAATTGAAACAAATGAAATCGTAATTGAATTAATCGATTGATAACAGGATATGTGGGATTTGCAAAACGTTTGTTACTGCCAATTGGGAGTAGACAGAATTGATTGACAGTTGGGGAACCAACGACATCATCACTTGCATCAAATCCAAAGAAGATTATTAGCCAAGTTTTTCATACGAATTCAACAGAGACAAAACATGTCAATCTGAGCTTGACAAAATCGTTTTTTGAAAATCAAAACTAACAGAGCAGCATCAAATCTATTTTCGATAGCAATCCAACTCATACAATTAATCGTACTAACTTAAGAAATGCAACAATCGTTTGCAAATTGAATCAAACAGGAACGAATCGAAACAGTTTGGAGCCGACACAATCATTATGCAAAATCGTATCAATCACCACAAGATTTTAGCAAACCAATCTATTATACAGGTTGAATGCAATCATAATCCAAACAAGAAAACTAAAGCGCTTCTGGTAAATGAAAGTCAACAGGATTATTTTGAATTAATTAAAAACAATCAAAACTGATCAAAACCAAACCCAATTGATTAAATTCAAACGAACAGAATTGTTTCAAAACGAACCAAACATAATCAAAACAAATCAATCATTTATACTAAACTGAGAATAATAAAATCTCATTAACTAAATCATAGCTGTGTCCAAACTTAGCGAACAAATTTCCCACTCATGATTCATAACAAAATTGTTTTGGTAAAATGAAATGAACAGAATCATTTTGAATCAAAACGAACAAAGCTATTGAAAGCAAATCCAATCGATTATATTAATCCAAACCAACTCATAAAACAAAATTAATATTGAAATTCATACCTGAAGAGTAAGAAAAGGCTTCAATCATGATAAATTGGAATTGATGAAGGCTGTTGCTGCTTCGACGTTCCTGAAGACAATCGAATCGGTGGTTTTTTGTTTCTTGTCGTTGGCTTGAAGCCTATCGTTCTCCTTCGACAACACTGTCACCTGTTCCTCTAACGATTTGATCTTTGATTGCAACAGGGGAATTTCGGTGTAATAATGGTCTAGCCAAGCATTACATTGGATGCATGATGGTTGTTCGGGCTTTGGTATCCCAGACAAGGGTTTGTCCAAGTTACCAGAGGTTTCCTTGTGCAGCTTGATTCATAGGTAGCTTGGGTTGTTTTTGAGGCAAGGGGGTAAGTTAGAGACATAGTCACAGGGTTTCTTAGAGCATAGGCCATGAGAATAGGGGTACTCTTCAACTAGGAAACACTCGATATCAGAGTCTGAGTCCTCGCTCAACACTATGGGATTTTGGTCGATGTTCTGTTTAGGTTTGTTCCGGGAAAGTCTCGATATCAATCGAGCATTTTTCTTCCCCTTTCTGTTGATAGTAGTATTACTTTTGTCTTTCTTCATCCTAGGTCTTTTGACGGCCTTAAAATCATCCTTAGCACATGGGTTAACCAAGGCATCAGGTAGGTCCAAGTCGGGGAAAACTGAGGGTTTGACGGGGGGTAGAAGGATATGAAGTGGCACGGATGGTCCAGCCAAAGTCTCACTGACCACAGCCTTGTCGATTTGAGCAGACTCTAGATTAGCAAAGCCATTTCTGGATAGAAAGGCTTTCCAATTATCGCCACTAAGGTTTAAATGGTGGACGATAATGAGTCTAATCAAGCTATGATGAAAAAGGATGCTATCATCCTTATCACACTTGAATCTCTTATACCTCTTGTAAAGACTACGCAAGAAGTAATGTGGCATGTTCACAGGATAACCCATGAAATTCATCAATAATCGGAGGTGATACAAAAATACCAAGCCATACCGAACTTCACAGGTCACAAACTGTTTAACAATTACCAAAATATCATGCCACCTGGGTTTGAGGGTAGAAATAGGCATACCTTTATCATAGGAAACAATCTTTCTTGATATGAATAGTAAAGTCCATGACACCTCGTCGGCTTTGGAGTTTTTAAACCATCGTTGGCCTGTAGCTGCTAGTCCTGTAGTCGAGCTTATGAATTCTTCATTCAGCTCGAGCTGTATGTCACCGACATTATCCCTACAACCGTCAAAGGTGAGGGTGAATTGTTGGGCAACAGAAAGGTTGAAACCCTCGAACCTCTCTATAAACACCAACCAACCACTATTTTCTAAATCCTTATGGGCATTATCGAATAGCAACATATTTTGGCTACCGTTTGGCTCTATACGCACCACCAGTACCATAGACATGATCACATGGTGAGCAGGGTGCTCGGGCAAGGGTTCGAACAGAGTATATGCAGGGGCAGAATGCTCAAGCGCTTACCCGAAAACAACAGAGTTAACCTGGGATAGGGGGAAAGCATAAATGACAGAATGTGCAAAGGTGGTGGAGCTAACTCATCCCATGCAAAACAATCATTTCCCATAGTACAACCGACGACGCATGTAATGATTCAAATCACAATTTCATATGTTAAAAACCATGCCATTCAAACAATTAATGAAATCTATGGTAAGTGGACCAAAAATTGCACGAGCAATAGTTTTAGCATAGTTTAAAAACCAAAATAATAAATCGAAATCAACACCAAGGGTTCGACCATAACAAATATGCGTTGTGTGGTATGATTGCACCAAGGGTCCAATCCATAATGTCAATGAGTTTTCATGAAACCAATGTGCCAACGAATTTGATCAAAGTACATCAAACCATCAATAAATCAACGATTGAATCACAATCCTTAAGAAATCATCACAGCCTCATAAAAATTGAAATCATATTAACAACAAAAATGCCAAATGAGTAAAGAATCTTGGGGTGTTGCCAATTGTATAACCATAATTAAATTGGAAGTGCAATGAACATATAGACAAGAGTGATCATAAAAATCCAGTGACGTTTTTAATATGACTTCGAATTCAAAGTTTTCACGCTTGCAGTCGTGAAAACAAGAACAAAGGGAGGTGCGCAAATAGCGCAAAAATAATGGTGTTATTTTCTTCCGAGGATTGCGACGAAAATCAAAGTTTGCAAAACACTGGTGTACGAAGCTTATAAGGACAGTATAGAAATGTGAATTGGCTGCCAACAATGGTGACACACTGGTAGAAGTAGTTATCTCTGCTAAAGGAACAAATTCAGATTATGATTATGAGAAAAATTCTAACTCAAAAATAACAACCAGAAAATCGTGTAAACATCATCATTAACCAAATATTCCAGCAGTGTTTAAAGGATGAAAACTGATAACATTCTTAAGACAAGCGAGCCATGATATTAAATATAAAATCCCCAATATTGTTGATAGAGACACTGCTGCCAACAGGCGTCCATAGCCTCGACAGGGTTTCCATTTAACCCACTTTGATATCCGTATCCTGCCAAGAAGTTCCAGATCAGAATAAAGGACATTTAAAGGTCAAGAGGTTTCATATTTGCGAATTTTCATATACTCGACATTGCTTCGCTGCCAGCAGGTGTGTTCAGTACCTCGATGAAGTTGTCTTGGCATCATTGTTTGCACTCTATTCGTCATTTGGTGAGCAAATTGAGAGTACTTACATGCCCAGTTGGGCTCTGCTAGGCATGACAACTGTGAAAGGAAAAGTTAGAAAGAAAACAACAAAGCTATTAACAAGAATTAAACAAAAACCAAATGAAACTATGAGCATATAAAAGAAATGAAAAATAAATACAAATGGACCGATATCACCAATGTATAAGATGATCTTATTGATGAAATCCAAAGAAACACAATGGAGAAAGAGGACTTGGGTCCCTTCCCTCTCCAATGGAAGGCTCTTGAGGCCCTCACTGATTGCTCTCCTTACAATGAAAAGATGAAAATGTGGTTGAAAGAACTCCAAGCTTGTTCACTCAAGAGAGGGGTGAATAGATTATGAAATGCAGCCTACAATGTTTGTTGCCAAAGAATGAGTCCTTAGCAATCTCAGCAGCATAACAATACAAATAATTCCTTGAGAAAATGGTGGTCATTCATGGCTTTTTATGGCCAAGCATTGGATCATTATGTAACCTCTTTTGAATGTGAAAAGGGGCTCTTTAGGGCACAATTAGGTCTTTGACCAGCCCACCATGAGGATAGAGCTCGGATTTGGTGTCAAATCGACTTGGGAGCTGATCCATTAGTGGTTGGGAGGCCGACCAACTTCAATAAATGTGCCGTTTAGCAGGCACACAGGTTTTTCACCCAACAGCCGCGCCTTTCACACCTATGCACGCAGCTGGACCGGTGTCGGTCCACAGGCACTGGGGAGTTCGCATTTGGCTCCATTCTGGTGGCCTTTTTCTTGGAGAGGGTGCCTATGCTGCGCCCGAGGGTGTTACTGGAGGCACCAGGGGTACGAGAGACGCGTTTGAGGTGGTGGTCACAGATTTTGGTTCACCACGGTGGTGGCGAAGGCAGACACTATTTCACGGCGCAGGTGACGCAGATATGGCGGCAGATGCCGCAGGTGATACTCCAGTTCCCCTATGCTGGGGTAGACTTCCGGGGGGACCCGGAGATGGTATTGCCTCCTGGGGAGGTTTTTGATCATAGAGGTATGTTATGTGTTTAGATGTTTTGATTTACGCTATGATTTTGATATACTAGTGCATATGTTTGATGTATAGACACTGATACCATCTGTTGTTGCTTGTTTGGTGCATGTGCAGATTTGGCACCTCGCGGGCGTGAGGTGGAGTTGTAAAGACTACCAGTGCGGCTAGAGGGGATACATCCACATGGAGAGAGACGCAGACGGGATGAGGCTGCAGGGCGACCTGCAGATCTTGCGAGTCCGACGAGGAGGCGCCGATTTGATGACCCTGGTGCGGGGCCATCGCATGCTCCTCCAGCGGCAGCCGGAGGTGATGATGATGATATCCACCATCGTTTTGAGACAGTGTTTCGAGACGTGCCTGAGGGCATGTGGATTCATATCCAGGACGAGGATTTCCTGGAACAGTGTATAGGGTTACCGCTGGCATGGCGGTCGATCATGCAATGAGCAGCTGTGCTCGCGGCCATGACTAGTGCACGCCTGCCGCCGGGGCAGGAGGATCCTGCAGGTGCGCCACCACCACTGCCTGGGGTGGGTAGGGGTGGGCCACCGCCTCCTCCTAAGGGAGGGGCAGCTGGGGGTGCGATAGAGGCACCCTGATTGTATGTATTTTGTACACCGTTTTTGATAGGCTGGTGAGCCGATTTTTGTACCATGATGTGGCATGGGCCTGTGGGCCGATGTATTTTTTGTGTATGTAAACATTTTGGATGGCCTGAGAGGCCCACATATATAGATATGAGTATACATGTTTTTTGGACCCAAATGTTGTGTTGACATATGCGTTTTTGTGTTGATGTTGATGATGTTGATGCTATCTATATGCCGTGACAGGATGTATGGGATGTTTATGTATGTGTAGCTTGATGTGATATATGACAATCTAGCACTATGTTAGCTATTTCATCTGTTGTTTGATTCAATTCTCTTGGAATATGTGTAAATGTAATGGAATCAAAATGTCGAGATAATAATCTAACCTGCAGGTATTTGCGAAAGAGGCACAGATCGCGTACACGGTACACATTGTTGAGTTGGAGAATGACCAGTTGAGAGTCGAGGAAAATGCTAAGGTGACGAATATGATGATGCTGGGTGTCAGTCAAGAGGCCGATGACAGTAGTGTATTCGGCTTGGTTATTGGTTGCTGGTCCTAAACAGATGCCGTTGGAATGTAGCATTTCATGTGAAGGGGTGTAGAGAGCCCAAGCAGCTGAAGCGAGGTTTTGTGTCCAACGGCTGGTGCTGTCGGCGTAACCAATGTGGTATGCTGGTGGAGGAGTCATCTGTCAATAGCACAAAGGATAGTTTAGATGTGGGAAAAAGAGATTAAAAACGCTAAAAAAGAAAAAAATAGCCTAAAGTAGCTTGACTACGTTTAAGCATAAAATTTCTTGAGGTATAACCCATTGACGGGTTCTTTGAGTGTGAGGCCTTCGGGGGAGGCCAGGATGTATGCACCTTTGGTGAGGCAATGTTGGATGATGTAAGGGCCATGCCAGAGTGATTCGAATTTGCCGTGGCCAAAGGTATCATGAGCGATATCATAGGCGAGGACAAGGTCACCTTCGCGAAATGAGCGAAGGTTGACATGGCGATCAAAGGTAGCTTTGGATCGTTTTTTAGCTGCCTCATTGTTCTGTAATGAGGATCATCGATCTTCATCCAGAGACTCCAAGTTCAGCAAGCGTTGCTCCATTGGAGCAGTGTCAGGTAAAAGCTCAATAGCGGTGCGAAGGGTGGGAATTTTGCATTCAATGGGAAGAGTTGCCTCGACCCCGTGGACTAAGTGAAAGGGCGTGAAACCTGTGGCGGTCTTCACCACTGTTCGATAAGCCCATAGCGCGGAAAATAACATATGATGCTAGTTGGTTTTATGTTTATTAACTGTGCGTTGTAACATGGTCTTGAGGACTTTGTTGATGGCCTCAACCTGTCCGTTTGACTGAGGGTAGTATGGTGAGGCAAACTCATGAGAGAAGCCTAACCGAGATGAGAGTTCAACGAAGATCTCATTCTCAAAATGTTTCCCATGATCGAAGACAAGTTGGAGTGGTACTCCGAACCGAGATATGACGTGGTTGAAGAAAAAATGCGCTGCGGTGTCAGCGGTGTTGTTGAAGGTGGGCATAGCTTCAGCTCATTTGGTGAAGTAATCGATAGCGACAAAAATGTATTTGTGACCATTGCTGGAGGGGGGATTACAAGTCATAAAGTCAATGCCCCATTTACAAAAGGGGCCTGCAGTGATGACTGGGTGAAGAAGAGCGGGGGGAGCGATGGGCTTTGTTGGCATAGAGCTGGCATTGCTCACATCGTTTCATGGCATGAATGCAATCATGAAACAGGGAAGGCCAAAAATAACCGGCCCGGATAATCTTCTGAGCCGTGGAGATGCCCGAAAGATGGCCCCCACATGCGCCACTGTGGCAATCATTTAAGACTTGGTCGGCCTCGTCAATAGTTAGGCAGCGATGAAGAATGGTGTCGACGCCCCGTCGATAGAGGATGTCACCGATGAGGAGGTAGCGGGGAGCCTGATGGCGAATATGCCGACGATCATCTCGTGATACGTGATTACCGAACTTTTGAGTTCGTAGGTAGACAAGGAGGTCGCCATACCAAGGATCATCTGAGGCGATGTAAAAGAGATGTTCGTCAGGAAAGTCAATATTGACGGGGGTACTAGGTGTGTCAGAGGGAAGGGTTGTGACAAGTTCAGCGAGAACAAGGGCCTTCTTACTCTTAGGTGTTGAGAACTCGAGGTCGTACTCTTGAAGGATAATGATCCATCGAGCAAACTTGTTGTTAACTTGGCGACGGCTAAGAAAATATTACATAGGGTTGGAATCTGTGATGACCTTGGTGGTGCAAAGCAGAATGTAATGGCGCAGCTTCTGTATTGCAAGGACAACTGCTAGAGCAAGTTTCTCTTCATGTTTGTACTTCAGGGGTGGTCCTGAGAGGTTCTTACTGACGTAGTAAATGACGTGTTCACGATTGTCATCTCCGAGCTAGACGAGGATGCTGGCTACTGATATAGCTGATGCTGATACGTAGAGGATGTAGTCGCGATTGTAGTCAGGTGCACTAATCAAGGGTGCATTGGAAAGTGCTGCTTTGAGATCATCAAATGACTGTTGGGCATAGTTGTCCCAATGAAAAGGGATGTCGTGACGCAGCAAGCGAAGGAAACCATGTGCGCGTATAGCGTAATCAGGAAAAAAGCGCCTAAGAAAGTTGGCTTTGCCCTGTAGACTTTGTAGTTGTCGCAAATTCTGAGGAGGTGGAATTTCAGTGATGGCTTGGAATTTAAGGGGGTCGACGGTGATACTGCTTTGGGAAATGATGAAACCGAGGAGGCACCCTGTGGTGACGCAAAACACACACTTGAGAGGATTCAAGCAGATGTTATATTGACGACACTGTTGAAAGATGATTCATAAATAATCGAGGTGTTGGGTACGCTTCTTGGATCGAGCGGTGAGGTCGTCCAAGTAGGCGAGGATGATTTGCAGCCAGATCATGAAAGATGTATGTCATGGCCCGCTGGAAAGTTGCACTGGCATTTTTGAGGCCGAAGGGCATGAAACGATATGCAAATATACCCCATGGGGTAATGAATGTGGTTTTGTACTGGTCGGCTGGGTGGATTTGAATTTGGTTATAGCCAGAGAATCCATCCATAAAGGAAAGGGCCTCGTGGCCGACACAGTCATCGATAATTTGATCGATGAAAGGTGTTGGGAAGTTGTCCTTGGGACATGCGTTATTGAGGTCGTGAAAGTCGGTGTAAACGCGAATGGTGCCCTGTTTTTTGTTGACGAGTACAGGGTTGGAAACCCATGAAGTGTAAGCGATGGGGTAAATAAACCCGGCCGTACGTAATTTATCAATTTCGGCTTTGATTGCCGCGACCTTGGATGGGTGGAGCGGTCGTTTTTTCTGGCGAACTGGTGCGATGTCTGGCCAGGTGTCGATACGATGTTCGATAATAGAGGGGTCGAGGCCAGGCATCTCTATGTATGACCAAGCGAAGATATCCCTATATTCTTGGAAGAGGGCTTTGTAGGCAGTGATTTCTTGTGGAGTACAAGCGACTCCTATGATGATTTCCTTGATGATGCCCGGTTTAATGGAAATGTCGATTCTGATGGTGGGGGAAATGTTAGCCAGATTTCCTTCTTCGAAAGCGTCGGGTGCTGGAATAGGATTGTTGAACCAATCGATAGGCACTGAGGGGATAAAGTCTTTGGTTTCAACCGCGTAAATGGGGTTGTGGATAGGAGGCATGAGGGCTTCCTGCGGAAGGAAGAGAGCACGATGATGGAGTGCATCCCAGGGAGAGTCTGGGCTTTGTAACTCTTCCAATATGTCTTCGTCACATTGAAAATGACGGGAATATAATGGATCGTGAGGAGGGATCTCCGCGCTAGTGTGATTGCCCCCTGCTGGTGAAGCAGGGGGAGAGGTGCGAGCAGATGGAGAGGGTTCGCTCGTCATGAACCATATGTTGAAGCACTGAGGGGTACCTGTGGTGGTTGGATGAATAATCTATGTGGGGGAATGCACAGGAGAGTTGGGTGGCTTACGGGGTAAATCCTCAGAGACGTCATCTAAGAACCATGGAGGCGTAGGGAGTGCCTCGAGTTTGGGAGAAATGATGTGAAGATCTGCCCGTGGTGAAGTAAGGTCAATTACCTCTGCTATGGGTTGGTGCAGTAGGGCTAATTGACGTTGCCTATATTCGATGATATTAGGACATTGGTATGTAAAATGAGCCAATGAATCGCAAAGAGAGCACGGGCATCTCATGCGTTCATTAACTGAAGTGGTGACATAGCGAATGTTAGTGAGAGGTTTTGTGGAAGACGTAGCAGGGCGTGGTTTGTTCTTAAAGTCCCGACTGATGATAGCTAATGCCTGTCGAAAACAAGGCAGTTCTGGACAATCATGGGTGTAATGGCCATACTCAAAACAGATGGCACACACGAATTTGGTCTTCAACCCTTTACGACTGGAAGGTTGAGTGGTAGTAGTAGTAATGGGTGGTGTGGGGGTTGGATTGGGGGGAATCAAATTCCGTAATTCTGGTAGTGATGGGCAGTTGTTGGTTTGGTGGCCCTCTTTGTCACACAACGCACAAGGTGGTGGAATGCGCGGAGGAAGTGGAGCGGTGGGCTCCTTCTTCTATCACCTGCCCCCAGCTGTAGCAGGGGGGGTAGGGAGTATGGGGGTAGTGGGAGTGAGGACAGGAATCGTCATGGGGAATCCTTCCTGTGGGCGAGGGACCATCTCAGGTGGATGTAAGTACCACACTGGGATGGCTAGCACCATGTTGGGTAGGGTGAGTGTTGCGGCTACCTGGAAAGATTCTATACCGGGTGGAGGGTAAAAGAAGGGAATTTGAGTGAGAGGTCGGGGAACTGTCTCCCAGATGGGATTAGGCCCTTGGGGGGGTGTTGATTCATGGATCGGTGGGGTCGATGAGGGCATAGGAGGCTCCTGTGGGAGTGGTGCTGCGACTGTTGAGACGTCAGGAATGACTGAATCCTCCTGAGGTGGATGAGCATCCTCTTGTTGAGTTTCGTGAGAGGAAATGATGCATACTTGGCTAGGGGGAAGGAGTGGTGGTGCTCCATGATATGTCCCTAACAAAGATGGATCTTTGAAAATCCCAGGACCCATCTCTATGAGTGGGTATGCGTCTTTGTTGGAATGAATGAGAGGAAGAATGTTATCGAGATTGGCAGATGGGTTAGGCTCGTAATGCGAGACTTGGTCAATGGTCACAATCTTCCC